>CM029924.1:25101954-25154454 GCA_017639245.1 Myiopsitta monachus
TAATAAAATTTATGTGTGCGCTTAAAATTAAGCAAGAGCTTTATTGTTTCGTTGAAAGGAATCCATAGTATGCTGGGGAGAAAGTAGGCTGGCCTGATATGGCCAAGGGAGGCTGCTTTTATATAAGGCTGCATGACAAGGTAAAAAGCAGGGAAAACTTTTTGAAGTAGATTTCCTCATCCTCACTTCCCACTCCATATCCTCCCACCTTCCTAAATTACCCTTTTTACATCTCAATTGATGGAAAGACAAAGAAACCACTGTAACTGAGTAGAGCCGCAGAGCACAGCAAAAATTGCAAGGGGCAAGACTGATAAAAGCATGTCTGGTCCAGCTTGAATATATGAAGCAAAATAAGCAGAAGAAAGCTAAAAATGTACATTGACAATGAAGGACAAAGAGTATTATAAGCGTCGTTGCTGCAGTCTGCTAAATCATTTGCAGCAGACAAAAGATACAAGAAGAATTGGCAAGTCGAATTAATAGTAGAGGATAAAAAATAGCAAAATTATTAAATTAGTTTTTTCATAATTATTTTAAACAGTGTAGCACATGCTTTAGTATTCTGGGAGTTAGGCAGTTAGGCACTTGTACATATCTTTCTCATTGTTTTGAATGAAAATGAAGCATATGATTAAAAGTCTTTCCTAAATAAGAGTATTTTTCTGAAATCAGGCTTAAGACAGGAATGGAGAGCTCCTTGAGCAGGAATCACATTTCCAGACATAGGTCCTGGTTCAACCATGTGTATGTGTGGTACTATATTTGAAAATAGTGTGTGCAAATATCGCAGAGGGAGTACTTAATGTGCTTGAAGTTGGCAGCATGCTTGAGCACCCTGTTAGATTGCGGTGAGAGAAAGAAGGTAAAAGCTGTAAAGGAAAAAGAAAATATCTTGTGAAAGGTTCAGACATTTTTCCAGATTACTGGTACACTGTAGTGTGCTTGCTATTAATGCTGTAACTTGCTATGTAGAGCCTTTCAGAGAAGAATTCTGCTCACATATCTGATATGACTTTGAAATTCAGACTTTGCTATTTCCAGATCCAGGTAACATTTGAAAAAGAACAATTGGTTTTATTGAGAAGGGATGGAATTATTTTTATTTATTTTTCTCAGGGGACATAAGGGACAGACAGAAAGTTTGACAGCAGGTAAGAAGTCCTGCACTCTAGGTTTCTAGGGAACTAAAACCTAAGCTTTAGGAAAAAATGTTTAATTTATAAAATAAGTCACTATTAACAGATTCACTGTTTTTAAGAAATATAGTAATAATGTATTTGGTTTTAGAAAATGAATATCTTGAAAGGAATAACAGAAAATATTAACTTATGGAGGTCTTGCTGTAAGGAACAAATGCAATACTTTGGCTATTGTCATGGTCCCACAGAAAATAATGAGAAATTGAGGAGAACATTAGAAGTATGCATTAGGGAGATTAATTTGTTTCCTAAGTTAACTTTATTTGAAATTAAAGAAGTTCAGCTATCTTTTTTACCTTTCTCTTTCCTTGTATTTCCATAAAAATATCTACAAAACCTTTTATACACTAGACAGTTGCAGCTTTTAAGTAATTTTTAATTTTCATTTGTTCATGGGCTTTATATCATTATTCACTCAGTCTAGATATATTAAAAAAAACTCAAAGAAGGTGCTCAAGACTTTCTTGGTCTTACACTCCATTTGGATGGTGTTCAAGTTTAGCTGAATATTAAAACCTTAGGAGGATTATCCAAATGATACCTGTAGATCGGTGTTTTTCAACCTGTAGTCTTCCATCTGTGAATCTCAAGATTATTCCTGAGTGGTCCATAAAAATTGACTAAAACCCCAGCCCACTTCAGTTGCTTAAATTCACTGCACATCTTCAATGGAAAAGTTTTACAACTTTGAAAATCAGAAAGGTTGCAAATTCTGTTTTTAGAGATTTACTCATCACTTTCTTAGGATATTATTGATCTTTTCCAAAAAGCAGCTGATATCTATGATGGTTTTGCTTTCGTTAAGCAGCAGATGGTTTCTTCTGGATAACTCCTGACTGTAAAACATTAAAATGGGGTGGGGTGGGGTTTTTTTCAGAATATTTTCACTGAATTTTCCCTTCAATTCCTTGAGGTTTTAATTTTTTTATAGAAATAATTTTCAACACATGGAAACCAGGCCTTGAAAAGGGCCTTGCATAAAGCATACTTACCGAAGATAACTAGAAAAGCAAGCCTTGCATCAGTAGAGTAAAGTATGTTCAGCAGAAAATGATAAAAATGTGCTATGGAAAATGAAGATCCCATAAACTGAAAACATAAAAAAATATTAATTTGTGACAGAGACTTCTCAGTGTTATGCCTCATATTTACTATGTAAATGGGGAAAGAATCAACTTCACGTATTTAATGAGGAAACCCCATTGGTTAGATCAGTCACCAAGGCCCCGAATTAAATCTTGAGACAGGGTGGAGACTTGTTGATTTTGGGGGAAAAGTGCCAGAGCCAAACCCAAGCCCCAGACTCCAGCCCTTGGGCACATTCTTAATGAGATGCTCTTTTTTGTAGACTTTCAGTTGCAGCAACTATTTTTTTTTAATTATGTGTCTGGTAATGCTATGTAAACGCTGCAGGGTTCAGCTTATGAAAGGTTCATGAACTGAGCCATGCAGTTTGGTTTGCAGCAATTGGTAACAAAATTCCATCTGAAGTTATATGTAGGTGTCACTCTTTGATGAAAGATAAGCTTCTAAGGAGAATATCATCCCGTCTTGCATGGAATAGGAATGTGTTCTCCTCACTTTCATCAAGCCTAAGGAACCCTTCCCTTGCTGGGGAAGTTAAAGGGACCTCTGACTGATATGAGAAATCTCAACTGCCGTTGCCACATCAGACAATATTTGCAGTATGATGCCATGCTGGTATAGCAGATAACAGAAGCCATACAAGTAACAGATACCACACAGGTATTATGAAGAACACTATAACGAAGTGAGAAGTGGTCTGGGAGTCACTGCATTTTGATATTGCCCCTTTAAGAAAGTATTTATGACAAAAATCCAGAAAAGATATGTTTATTCTCACTGGCAAAAAAAAAACAACCACATGGTAGGTGCCTCTGAGATGAACCTACTAGTTTCAGTGAGAGTCCCTGCTTCAGAGATTCAATAGACACCTCTGTGGAGTGTGAGATTGGAGGGACTCATTGAAAGGATAGCCTATAAACTCAGGAGGAAAAGAAAGCTAGGGTACTGGATTTAGCCTTGATCTACCTCTGTTGCTCATAGAAAAGTTGACTGCTGACTTAACTGTGGCTTCTAAGGACACTAAAAATTCCTAAAGGTTTTTTAACAATGCAAAAGATGAATAAATACTTGTTAAAATCAATAGTCCAATATCTTGGAAACACATTGCAAATCAAGGAAGTCAAGAGTAAACTGGGAATTGAGTAAAATAATTCTGCCTGAAACAGTAGTAAACATATGGAATAATTGGCCGGTGAAGCAAGTAATCTAAATGAGTTTAAGAGACAGCTGGACGTTTTTATCTCAGGAGAGAATGGACTGAAGGATATAGTGATAAACCAGGGATGTAAGGATGAAGTATACTGAAAGAAAAGGCTTGATGAACCAGTCTTTCTCTAGTCAGCAATTTCTCATGTTTATAAATTTAATATGAATAGCTGCTGTGTGAATATGCTATTTCTACATAGTGTCACCATGTCTAAAAAAGAAACATTTTGTTTCAGAAGATAGATTTTACTGATGCAGCCTCCACTGCCAGTAATAGATCTGCTGGATCCACCCACTAAACACAAGCTCAACTGCCCCCACACTCTCTCCAAAAAGTGAATTATTTACACTGTACTTCATTGCTTCAACTTTCAAGTTACTTCATGTAGTAGTACTTTACAATCCTATTCTTAACAAATCTGTGGCTAGTGGATCTGTAATGTGGAGCCATAGATTTCCAGTCTATCTAGCCTTCAGGGAAAATTTCCTTTACTGCTGTTTTGCCCCCCAACCATGACATTTTGGATGGTGGAAGCATCATCAATATAGATATTAACAAATAAAGCCAAATTCATTACAGGTACTGTATCTAGCTAGTTCTGACTCTAGTTAGATCTGATGTAGTTCATAATTTTCCTCCGTGACATCACAGTGGCACCATCATTTCTTGAAGAAAACAAACAAAAAAAAATACAGAAAAGGGAAAGAAGCATCATTACCTAACTACCCAACTGCTCCACAAATCAGATATTTGGATGTGTAATTGGCAGGGTATATGACTGTAATTAATTGTGGTTTTAGCTGATTGCAGATGCAAAATTGCACCTCTAGGAGGGGAGGCCAGGTTAAGTCCCATTCAAAAGTCATGTTCTTCAGGTTGAACCAGAAAGATTGTAGAGTAAGTTGAATGAATTTCAAAAAGACTTGATTTTCCACTTACTTGCAGTTTTGTTTTTGCTGGTGAAACATCACTGGCTTTAGCGCAGTTTTCCTGATAAGCACCGGTGCAAGTATGAAAAAAAAAAGGTCTCTCTGTCTGGAATTAGGGGTGTGGGAGGAAGCTGGATGTATCAGTGCTGAGTGTGCAAATGTGCCACTTGTGTTTAGGAAGAGAGGCAGCATTGCCAGCTTCCTGTGTTTAGAAGTGTTGGGACTGATTGGTGAAATGCCCATTCTGAAGCTAAAATTACGATTTCAATAGTATGATAGCCATTGTGCCTCTGTCCCCTGCTCTGTCAGACGAGCACTTCTGGAAAAAGTAATCCTTGCTCAAAATAATGCTGTTTCCAGAAATTTAGATTTGCTACAGTACTGTGCAAATAACTTGACAACCAGGGTCTTTTAAATGTAAACAAAGCAGGAAGGAATGGGGAAAGGACTGCAGCTCCAAGTAGAGATTTAAAAGAAACCCCAAAATTCTACTGCATTAGCTCCTTTGTGCCTCATCATTTTACTGCGTGAAGGAAGTCTGAAATAAGGATCTCCACTATATTATCATAGGATACGTGTTTCTTTGAAGTGTTGTCATATCTGATTCATATTTCTGATTGCATTTAATGAAGAACAATAAAGCAATGTACCAAGCTTGTGTGATTCAAATAAATTCACACAAAAATAGGCAGGTAGCCATATTTATTGGGGAGGGGGAAAAATATGGTCATCCCCAGCATATACACTACTGCTCTGTTCAAAAATCACTGATTATTTAATTGCCCTATTCAGATATACAGTGAAGCTTTCCATTCCTCTTGATAATTAGGATTTTCATTATCCTTCTCCCACCCATCAGGAGAGAAGGCAATAAATCCTACTGTCTACATATCATGCAGTGGGCACAGGTCCTTCTTTCTGCACTTAATTGTGTAGAACTATTTGCAATAGAGACCATATTTGCTCAGTTCTCTTCTGCTGGGCAGGTTTATCCTTTGTGAGAAACCAAATCTACAGAAATAATTCTGTAATCAGGAAACGTATTGTTACCACAGTATATTTTCCATTAGGTTCCATGTGCTGAAAACATCTTCTCCTCTCTCCCTCCTTCCCCCCCCTCCCCTCCATTAATTTTCTTTTCTGCACTTTGAATCATCAAAAGGGTCCCCTTTCTCTTGGGCTAGCACTGCAGGCAGTGTTTCACCAGAGACTTGTTCCCTAGTGACAGCAATAAGTCTAAACTGGCTTGCTTGAGAAGACATTTGCCAAGCCTTTGTTGCTCACCCAAAAGACTTAAGTAGAAAAGAAGCTGCCTGAAAGTTGCTAATATTTTACTATTTATATTTGAAGGTTCGCTTGTGTTAGCAGAGACAGTGCCAGGCTGCAGGGTAGGAAAATGAAGGAAAACTCCAGAATACAGCCACTGGGTCTCACTGCTGCCTCGTTATTTTTCCTTGGAGAATGAAGCTGTAGTTGAAGTAGTGCCTGTAAGACAGGGAATTTGTTTCTGGTTGTGACATGGCCTGACTGTGTGAATCTCTTCAAGTATTTAAGTCTCTAACACACAATAAAGGTGAATTTTCTTCCTCTCCCACTTTTTTTTTTTTTTTATTTCCCTGTTGAGGCATCTCCTCTGTGGTGTTTTTTCTTGATAGTTCATGATGCTGGCCTGCTCAGCTCTCTCAGCCCAAACAGGTCTGCTATGAACTCCCTAACAACCTCATCACCTATGTCCCCTCCTCTGGTCCTACCCTGAATCACAAGGAAGGGATGAAATTTAAGGCTATAGCACTGGGTCTGGACCCTTTATTGAAGAACCTCTAAAAGGTTAAGCTTTTTTATTTCTCCCAGCATGATATACTCTAATAGCTCTCCTTGGCTTATCCTTGAGATTCAAAGTATGTAAGAATTAGTCACTGCTCTGAGAGTTAATTCCTCTGATTCAGTTCTCCTCTCTGCAGTAGAAAGGGTCTAGTAATACTTACCTGACACCTCACACTGGAGTGAAATCATATTGTTAATATAAATAGTTCACAGTTCATAAATGAAAATCTAATGTAAGGTTTTGAGATTTATTTTAATTATATTTTATGCCGGTTCACACTGTTTGAAGAGCTTTGGAAATAGAAAAATGTCAGAATGAGAGAGTTTTCATGACAGCAGGGGTTTTCCTAGTCATAGTTTCAGTTCTTTTGCAGGAGATCTCATAGATTACCAGTGAAGAGAGAAATATATCTTCTTTTCAGGGTGAACAATTCCAGATTTCCTCCTTTTAAAAAAACAACAAAAAAAAAAAAAAAACCAAACAAAACAAAACCCAGAAAACTATCAGCAGAGAAAACAGAGAAAGCACTGCTTTAAAATTTCTGTTTCAGAACATTTTGGTGTGCTTGCTTCAAGTTCCATTTCCTGCTTCATTGTTTTATTGTGATTGTAGTAGAAAATATATTCCCTTCTTTGTATGTGACTCATAATTATTGTTGCTGACTATTCATTCAGTTCAGACTTGCTGCTGTGTTACAGCCCTTGTCCAAGACCTGTTTTGTTCTTCTGTTTGGTTGAGAACACAAACAGGTTTTATTCCTCTTTCTATACCTTGCAAGGTAAACAAAAGAAAGATATTGTATTTTCCATGTGTTTCCAGATGTATATTATCTTTTATATTAGTCACTCTAAGCTGATGTTTCAATCTGTTTAAAGTTGACCTCTTGAGTTGTGAACTTCCTTGAAAAACACTGATAGGCAAAAAAACTTCATCAATTAGTGAGGGAGTAGTGGTGCCATGAGTTTTTACTTCAAGAAAGCAGAATGCAAAAGTGGCAAAAGTTCCCAGGTAAAGAAATAAATACGTTGTCAAATCAGCATGGTGGATTCAGCACGCTACTTACGAAAGGAAGGGGCCTGTAGTTCAGAAAGAACATCAAAGGTTCTTGACAAAAGATGCAGTTTCTCTCTCAAGTCAGTGAATGGAGGTGTGCTGCTGAAAATCAACATCAGCCACCATGGCATTTTCCAGCTTTTCACCATTCTGAAATCCCATGAGGACCCTGGCCTGTTGAGAGGAGTTCTGTGAGAAAGACTTGAGCATACTGGTGGACAAAAAGCTCAACATGACCAGACAATGTGAACTCACAGCCCAGAAAGGCAATCATGTCCTGGGCTGCATCAAAAGGAGCATGGCCAACAAGTTGAGGGAGGTGATTCTCCCCCTCTATTCTGCTCTCTTGAGACCCCACCTGGAGTACTGCATTCAGCTCTGGGGTTCGCAAAACAAGAAAGATATGGAGCCATTTGAGTGGGTCCAGAGGAGGGCCACAAAGATGATTGGAGGCTGGAGCACCTCTCCTATGAAGACAAACTGAAAGAGCTGGGCTTGTTTACTCTAAAGACAAGTGTCTGGCGAGAACTTTATGTGGCCTTCCCATACCTATATGGGGTCTACAGGACAAATGGGCAAGGGATTTTTGTCAATGAGTGTAGTGATAGGACAAAGGTTAACAGTTTTGAACTGAAAGAGGGGAGACTTAGAGTATGTATTAGGAAGAAGTTCTTTACTGTGAGGGTGGTGAGGCACTGGAACAGGTTGCCCAGAGAAGCTATGGATGCCTCATCCCTGGAAGTGTTCAAATCCAGGTTGGATGAGGTTTGAGCAACTTGGTCTAGCTGAAGGTGTTTCAACCCCCATGGCAGGGGAGTTGAAGCTAGATAATCTTTAAAGTCCCTTCCAATGCAAAGTGCTCTGTGATTCTATGATTCAACAGGTGGGATTTGTGCTGTGAAGGGTGAAGGACAAAACCCTGCTTCGTTTTGTCTTTCTCCTCCTAATATGGAGTAGTAATTTGACCATGCTGGGTCAATTATTTCCTGATACTCTTTCATTTTTGCCCAGGAGTTTGTAAACAATGGAAACACGTGGTTACAGATAGAGTTAAGAAATCTCTTCCAACTGAGGAGTTTATTCAGGCAGGGTTGTTTTCTTTCCTTTTCATGAATTTGTTGATTACTCAGTGTTTCACATAAAGAAATCTGAATCTAGGACTTTTCGTAAAATCAGTCCATGATTTTTTGCACCTTTGTTCACTTTTCTCGTCTTTCCATTGGTTGCCACACTGCCTGATTTCTGACCACTGTTTCCATGAAAGTAGTTGTACACCAGTTTTACTAACAAAAGGAGGTTGTTACCAAGTTTTCATTTTCTCATGGAAATTGTAGGAACAATTTACTGAATTAGGAAGAAGCAAGTTGGCAAAAACAGGTACATCAGAATTATCAGAAATTAGTAGAATACCTATATCCTAGTACATGGTCCTGTAGAAGAACAAGAGAGTGAACCAGTCTTGTGCTCAAGGACTAAGTCAGAAAGCTGAAGGACAGGCATTCTTGAGTCAACATTATGATTATGCCAGGGCCCAGCCAGGGCAAAGCAGCTTTTACTCTAACTGAGATCTCTGTGCAGCATGAGCACTGAACATCATAGTCATATTCCTACTTGTCCCTGTGCAGCTCAGCCCTCTAACTGCAAAGCCTATGTGACTGTGGATTCAACAGTGCCTTTTATCTTTCACCTCAATCAACACTTTTCTATTATTTGTGACTGATACTCAGCGTTGTTTTCACAAACACCAAGTAGCTATGTTATGGGGGTATTTGTTCGTCCCTTGTTTGGAAAGTTTCAATTAGAGACTCCTCTGGCTGTGTGGGGAAAGGACAGTGCAGGAAATCTGAACTTCTTTCTTATTTCTAAAGCAGCTTAATAGTTATACTTGCTTTCATACATTATCAGCATGTTAATGAGCAAGTCAGCAGTAGAATAAGGTAGAGAGCTTTAAGAATATGGGCTTATACCAGCCCTGATCTAACAATGAGAAAGTCCTAACATGAGCACTTCTAGCATAGCTTCTGCCTAGTCTTCCTCTCCTGAGACTGGTGAAGCATAGTGCGTGGTGCACAAGTACAAGTCTGCCGGCACAAACGGTCAAGGTAATGCAGGAAGACATTAGTAATGATTCCACATACTCATTCCATCCCAAAATCCACTGTTTTATCAAGTGGATAGGCTTGGAAAGAATTTATCCACAAACTTTCATGTGAGCAAAATTAATTTGTGCAAATGCTCATGAGAAAAATTGATGAGGCAGGGCTCAAGATAAACTGATCAGATTCACCTTCCTCCAAGAAATGTAAAACCTTTTATCCTATTAGGTGGACAAAGCAAAACATTATTCTTATTACAAAAGGAATAGTTAAAGGGGTATGCGTTTGATTAAAACTTTATATTTTATAAAATTGCATTATTATGTTATTTTATAATGCTTAAGAGTATGTGCTTTAATTGAAATTCCTTTAAAATGTAAGTAACTGGGACAATTTTTAAAGTGGATGAAAAACTTGATGCAAATACTAGCTTTTGGAACCAGGAAAACCATTTTCCTTTAACTAAAATAACATGTTTGTATTGTTTTCTGTACAGGTGATGCTAGGTATTCAGATCACATTCCTGCAGGGTATTTGTGCATTCCCTTACAGATTGGCAACTGCCAGCAGAATGAATCCCAAACTGGTTTGGATCTGACCCCTCTTCAGGTGCAGAAACAAAACCAGTAAAAAAATTAAAATCAGTTGAAAATTGCAGATCAAAAATCATCAATAGCTACTCACTGAACTTGCTGTCACTAACAAGGCTGTTTGGAGACTGGTTGCATTGAAAAAATAATCAAGGTCTAATATGATGCTGATCTTGTTGTGTCTTTTACGTTTTGGCATGAAAAGAAAATAGCAGAATCGCTCCACAGGCTATGCATTTATAATTAATACTGATTGGCTATACTGGTAATTTTATGTGATAAAGATATTAAAAGAGTGTCAATAAACCAGGAACAAGTGATGTGTAAAATAATTAACACTAAAGGGAACATAATAAGTTACTTATTAAAATCCATAGATGGATTATGTGACCCTGTGATTAAAAGGACTATGGAGCACACGACTATACATCTTTTGTATACATCTTTTGGTCCAAACACCTCATTGCATTCTGTCAGATTACTGTCTCCTGACATTAAATAAAATTCAGGTATGATTTGTGGGGTGGCCTCTTGACAGGAGCTGGAATCAGAAATGGTTTAGGCTTCGCCAGTGTTCAGCACTGTTTTCATTACCTACAGATATAATGCAAGTATTACATTTAGTCAACCAAATTATGTGTGGTTCTCTGAGATTCTCCCTCACTCCCCATAGTCAGTGTTCCCCTCATGATAAAATTATCCTATCAGTGTGCCACAAGAGGAAGACTGGAGTTCACTAAATTACAGCCATGTGTGTTTTTGTGCTAGACAAAGTGACACCAATTAAAAACAAGAACAAACAAAACAAAACAGCAAAAAAGAAGGAAACAAAACCCAAACTAGATTCTATTTTTAAATTGTTCATGGAGAGCAGTGAGATTGGCTCACAGAGGAGGTCACCCCTAAATTCCATCCACTGGAAATTTAGTTTTCCTTAATTAGTGAAACAGCATCTATCTAGAAAAATAAAAGAGTAAAACAATGAGCAAGATGCTAAATAATACGCCAAAATTGACACCTGGCCTCCCCTACGACTGGTTAGTTTGTTATGTGAGGTGCAAGTACCATTTTGCACTTCTTTCCCCCCACTCCCCATATAATTTTGGGTTTTTTTTAGACAACCTGAAAATGGTGTTTTTATACACAGACAGCAAAACACCCCAGTTCTGACAGCTGAAGCCAATCCATCTCAGTGGTTTAGCAGTACTGCCACACAGAAGACCTGAATCTGGGAGTGGGCCGGGGGCAAACTCTTTATGAGCCTTTGATGCTCTGATGTGTCACAGAGGTGATATGGTTTGACTCCAGGCAGCAGTGGTTGTTGATGGGTCCTGATTCTGTAAGCACCTCCTGATGACTGAATTATGACACAGCACTTGCATGGCATGGTAGGAGATTGCTTAGCCCTGTGCTGGCTAGGGAATGAATGAAGCTGTTTCATGTACTATGCGCTGGTACACAAAATGCTCCCCAAATTAATCTAGCTCTGTATCAGAAGAAATATTCACAGACCTTTTGTAGCAACAGCGAGGCTTTGCACTACGAGTAGGGCAGAATGACTTCCTGGGGCCATCTCCAAACTCTTTCTGCTTACAACCTGTGATTATTTCTCTGAGTTGCAGCAAATTACTACTTTTTTTATTTTTAACAGTTACTAGCTGTTGTGACTCTTGTGCCAGTAAGCATTCAACTGAGGACCCGAAATTGCTAGCATATAGCTTAATCTAAAGACATGTTATCCATGCCATCTCCTGCAAATTCTGAGACATTGAAGTACCTCAAGCATGCTGAGTTTTGAGCAAGTCTTCCAATTCTTATTTCCCTGGATATCCCCTTCTCATTCTATTTAACTGCAGTCTTCATACTGTTGGTTGGTTTTATGCTGAAACTCTGTACTGTTTATATGTGTCTTATCAGGTGAAAGTAGCTCCAATGTGAAGGTAGCTATGGATCTTCGTAAGTCTCCCTTTTCTTGGTACTGGCAGGTAGTTCTGGATGATATTTTGTAGTTACCTTCTGTCATTTTAGTAGTGTCATGATTCTTTTCAGATACTATATATGAGCTCTGAATGACCGTTTCTTTACTATTCCTTTATATATTGATTTTACCGCTGGGCTTGTATATAAGTATTACGTCTGTAGGTCCATGCCTTCTTTTCTATGCAGTGTTTCCTGTTTAGCGGATGTTTCTCTTAATTGATCTGTTGCCAGTCTATTGTCCTCCTCCTGGATTGCAGCAGGCTAATCCCTGAAGAAATGAACTTGATTATCTCTCTAAGCAGGACCAACATTTATCTCCAGGGACAGTTGACTGCAGTAGCCCAATACTGCAAAGTGGGGATTAGCACTTACCTTTCCTGCCTTTGCCATATTTCTTCTGTCTGTTTCTGGAAACTGTTGACATGAAGGAGATCATGCCTGTCTATTTTTTATTTGCTTATGAGAAGAAGCCCCCAGTTTGACATTGTGTTACTAAATTTCTTCTGCTCTGCATTAAGGTCCACATAGTATCTATGGCATGTAATACCTTGCAAAATGTGACCTATGCTTTTGGCTCATTTTCTTGGTTGTGGTCCCCACTTATTCAAACTAGCACTAAGCAGCTAAGTGGGCACTTAAATTAGGACCATAGTTGCCCACTTCTAATCAACACAGATGGAGAAAATCACTTTCAGAAGGCAGTGTTGATCACAGGTTAACTTGCTCCGTGGACATATCTATGAAGGAGCGTGGCCAGTAGGTCAAGGGAGGTGATTCTCCCCAGCTACTCCACTGTTGTAGAGATCCCACCTGGAGTACTGCGTTCAGCTCTGGGGTCCCCAAAATGAGAAAGATGTGGACCTGTTTGAGTGGGTCCAAAAGAAGCCACAAAGATGATCGGAGGCTGGAGCACCTCTCCTATGAAGATAAGCTGAGAGATTTGGACTTGTTCAGCCTGGAGAAGAGAAGACCCCAGGGAGACTTTATTGCAGCCTTCCAGTACCTATAGGGTGCCTATAGGAAATCTGGAGAGGGGCATTTTGCAAGCACATATAGTGATAGGACAAGGGTTAACAAATTTAAACTGAAAGGGGGAAGATTTAGATTAAATAAAGGGAAGAAGTTCTTTACTGTGAGGGTGGTGAAGCATTGGATCAGGCTGCCCAGAGAAGTTGTTTCCATGGAGAGGAGTCCATGAGACTGTAGCATCCTTTGTCAATAACTCTTAAGCAGCCTGCACTGCTCCACGCACATTCTTCACTTGTCTTTCGTACCTGATGCCTGGTTAGATAGTACTTTCCTCAACTTATCTCTTGTATTTATCCCACAAGAAGTAATCTATGCAAACTTATTTTACTTTGTAATAAGATCAGACTACCAGTGGGCTGCCAGTCACTTACTGAGGTTTAGCTGATGAGTGCTCTCTTACTGAAGAATAGTAAATCATTTGCTTACGGTTGTCTACCTATATCCTGAGTAGAAATAGGATCAAGATCCTAAAAACTCATTCTTAGCACCACAAGGTGAAATCTTGGCCCTTCTGGAATATGAATAATCCAACTAATAATAAATTGAGAAATTCTTCTATCTTTTACTTCATCCGTCACTTCCTGACTGCATTTGTATTACAGACACTGGAGGTGACAATGCTAGCAAAGCAGGCTCAGTCTGAAGTGCAATCTTGTCCACCTTAGGAGATTCACACCACAGGTTGTGGACACGCAACTAACCATGAATTAAACTCTGTGGTAACTGCCTACATGCATATGCTCTCTCCATGGCAAATGCAGCATTTCTGGGAAAATTTACCTCTTGAAGTTGGGATAAATCTGATTTCCTCTTCTGGAGAACACGCACAGCTCATTACTAAGAAACAGCTGATATCATGTACATTCACACTTTCGGTTATTCTACCTGAGATTGTCCCTGTGCCCTCCCTTCTAATGTATCACAGAGCAAATGAAACCAACCTCTGGTTTAGGGAGGGCATAGCAACTTCAACCACTGAGAATGGCTGCCACAGGAAGTCAATAATTGTAGGGGTTCATGAGGGAATGTGGTGTGAAACAAGTCCTATATGTACTCTTACAGTTAGTATTTCCAATTTACTCCATGAAAACCATGTCAAATGTGGTTGCAAGTGCGAAAAATTTTGCAAAGGTATTACCCAAGTGCTTGCTGAATTAAGGAGAATTTAGTATCTTAGCTCATAGACGCAGTGCTATAAATCCTTAAGACCAAAAGGTCTTAAAGGATTTCATATGAGAGGAGAAGATGCTGTCCTCTACAGGATTCATATTTATGGAAGAATACAACTCCTGCTCTTTGCAACACACAAAGACTTGCATGAATTTTGTACTGATTTCTACAAGTTGTTTATCTTTAGGAGATCAAACTTGTTTCAAATAAGGCAATAGCAAATAAATAAGGTGCATCCTAGGATAAATAGGATTTATGTTATTGAAAACCTAGAATTTCAAATGTTAAGATCAAGTAATCTGTAATAGCAGCCATCAAAAGCAGTAGTGTAGCCCAGTGAGTAGTACTCTGGGACTCAGCAGACATGGGGCATTTACTTGTGTCTCTGAGCTGCTTAAGCAGGTCACTTCTTTCTGCCTCAGTTATTCCATCTAAAAACAGAAATAATAATAATGTCATACTTTGTAATGCTAGATAATACTACAATAACCTCTTCTGTACATGGGGGAACTAAAAGATATCAGAAATACAAATGTATTTTCAGCAATGGGTTGTTGCTTTCAAGGCTCAGAGAAGACTGTTAGCAAAGTTGCTATTTTTGGTTGAAGAAATTGTGGTTTCAAGTTTATTACTAGAATGAAATATCTTCTAATAAAAGTAGTATTTCATTTAAAGATTGCTTATTGAGGAATATACACCGCAGTCACCACATCAAACTTCATAATTTTTATTCATTTTTTTATGTAATTCTCTTAGGCATTAGTTGTTCATATTACAGCAATAGTGGATGACATACTCATTAAGCAGCACTTATTTTCAATGAATCTTTGAAATAATTAGATTCTGGGTTGAAATTTTCATACTTATTTTCATCCCAAGAGTGAATATTCTGGATGTTTAATTTTGAAAATCAGAAATAGCTGGGTTATTTTTCAGGCTAAGAAAATCAGGAAATGTCAGGTATTATTTGCTTTGGGTTTTAGCAGTTGTGAAATACACTGACCAATCTGGTTTCCTTTCATCAATTTGTTGAGTATTGTATTTCATCTTGTTCAAGAAAAAGAAGAGAAAACACAATATACATTTTTAAAACATATAGTGGCTTAGGAGCCCAAGTTTTATGGAAAACTCAAATAGGTAAATTTGCATAAGGCACTTAGGCTTAAAGGTTCACATCTATAACTAGGTCTCAATGAAATAAATGTGTTTTAGTTAAAATTAGTTACTTGCAATGGTGTAAGGTGCTTTTGAAGTTTCAGTTTTCTTGAAAATTTTGCTCAGAACTGAATGGTTAGATTAACACCAAAAAGCAGCTGACTACAAATGTGGTCCTATTGTAAAGCTCTTGCTAAGGCTAGCACAAGGTGGTAGGAGCAGCCTCGGTTACTGGTGGCTGCCACCAAAACTATGTCAGTCAGGGAGAATGGCAAAAATAGTGCATAGATATTTTTAAAATTCCTGGAGAAAGGCTGGAATGCCCTCATGAAATGGGCAACTGTGCTTCTCCCTTTGGTAATCTAGTTTATTTATTCGGTGACTGGAGAATCAAAGCAAGAAGAACTACAACTTTATTTGGTTGTATCGATGTCCCACATCATGTGTAGGGAGATTTTTCCCTGTCAATCATATAAAGCTAACCTTTGAAATCCCTCCTTAAAGCTTGCCTCTACCTGTGCCTACAGATCACTCCCATCTGTCTTTGGTTAGGCAAGTGATTCTTGCTTTTATGCTGAATTGTTTTATTGTTCCTTAACCCTCCCAAATAACCTCCACCCCCTCAGATCTCCCTATGAGCTCTATCTGATATGCAGATTGGGAAAGTTTTGGGGTGGGGGTCTATTATTTTATCAGTACGTTTATCTTAGCACAAGGGGGCTGATTCATAACTGACACCCTGTGCATCATCATGACACAAAATAATAACGAAGGATTTTGTAGACTTGCAGGTAATCACAAGGCAAATGATAAATAATGCAGGGGGTTTGTGTTTTGTGTAAGCAAAGAAATATGGTTAAATCTTCTGCGGGAACTTGAGCCTATTCAGTGCATAAATCATTCCTAGCCTTTCTGCTACATTAATACGCAATCAACTCCTGTGAAGACCTAACTGTGTTGCTTTCAGGGATCCACAGCCCTTACCTGTAATAACAGCCAAGCTCAACTCAGGTTATATTTAAAATTTTTGCTAATCAGCATGGATTTGAATGCTTTCTAAGAAGTACTCTGTTAATTTTAAGTGCCGCAACTAGAGCTCTGTCATTAGAAAAGAAACATTTAGGGGTCTGGGAAACAAAATAGGAATGCCAGTAAGGTAATTATCATAACTCTGGGAGCCCAGGAAGTGGTGCTTTGTGGTGCGAATGCTGCTTCTCACAGCCCGAGTCTGAAATGAAACATTTCCACTAGATAACTCAAAATAAGTTTTAATATTATTTTTAATCATGGAAATGTTTCAAACACTCTTCCACCTATTCATTACAGCAGGAGTGGTTATTTCATTTTTTAATAGGAACACTTACAAACAATCCAAGTGTAATAACTAGCAGCAAAAAATTATCAGTGATTTAGTCGATGCTTAACTTCCACTTGTCAGACAGCACAGATTGTTTTTTCTCCTTTTCTTTAGCTCTTAGGTAAATTTCACTGCTAGTAGCATCTCACATGAGACAAAGAGCAGGGAAAGGATGAAAAATCATGAAGAATAAGCTTTGCAAGGCCAACACAATTTCTTGTTTGTGAATGAAAACCAAGGTTGTAAGCAAAGTAGGAAATGCTGGCTGAGAGCCGTCTCAAATCCCTCCAAGTAAAAACATCAGGGATCAGAGAGGCAGTTCCAAAGGCAAGTGAAAGGCTGTTGATGAATTACTTTGTGCGTGTTTTAATTACCCTATCATCCTGAGATTTTTGTGTATTGATTTGAACAGTAGTAATAAAGCGCTTTCCTCCCCTCACTCCCTGCTAAGTGTTAGAGCTTTGTATATTAGGTATGCTTCTAAGCAGAGAAATTACTCATCTTCCAGACTAGCATGAGAAAGAGGGAAAAAAAAAGACAAATGGGTGGGCATGATCTCTTCTGCTATGATCTCTTCTGCTATTCAGTATGCTTAAATCTAAATTGTTCATATAATTATTTCAGTATGTATTTCCTTCTAGGCTGCAGCCAGGCAGAAAAATTTAAAACATGAGAAATTGGACAATGCTAATGTGAAGTAAAATGTAGTTAAATGTTACATTCCTTTCAATGTAATTTACCAATAGCTATGTATCAGGCTAAAATTAAAGGAAAATATTAGCCTGAGAGTCAATGTATTAGTGGGATTTACAATAACTAATATTTTAATAACCCTGGAAAAAAACTAAAATGAACATTGCTAACATTCAATCATGAGCAGCTTTCGGCAAAGGTGACTGGGAAGGATACCTCAGTATAATTCTGAGAAGGCGTTTTTTGTGAGCTCTTCAGGGATCCTTTGTAATTTAAAAGCCAAGTATTCACTGTAAGTATTAACCAGTAGAAATCATGATAATAAAAGATATAGATAACAACCTTTACTAGGTAATGGCAAAAGAAGATGATGAAGAAAAAAACACCTAGTTTCACAACAGCACTGAAAGGAAAGCATTTTGAACCTCATGTTACATGCAGATAAACTTGGACTCTCATTTGAGCCTCAGTTCCTCGAGGAACTTGCACTGAGAATTTGGCTCAGCTTAAAATTGCAAATTCTCTCATCAAATCACAAAGCAAGACACTAACAAACTTGAAAATGAAGTCTCTCTGTCCAACTTTTCACTCAGCCGCTGGGAGAAGCTGCCTAATGTCTCCCCTACTCCCTGTCCTCACAAATGGGGCTGCCAAACTACTGCTGAGACTTGTGAGACACGCAGGCAAGCAGAGACCAGTGGGGCCCCCACGAAGCTCTTGCATGAAGGATGCGAACATGTATGAGCGATGGGATTCCAAATCCCATCTTTACCCAATAATAATTAATAATTAATTAATACTTAACACCCATCTAGTGCTTTACAAGCATTAACTAATTAAGCTAATTCACCCAAGGTCGGTCCTTTGTACTCTCACAATACCCAAGATCTTTTTGATCATACACCCTAAAGAGTAAAAACAGTATATCAGTAACATTAGTTTTAGCCTAACATTATTTGGCAATTTTGATCATTAAGGATGGAATTAATCAAATATCTACTTGTCCCATTTTTGCATTTTAGCTTTCATTCTGCATTTACTGTTTTTATCTTTATTAATAGCTACTGCTCAGTGGCCTTAAAGAATTCCGTCATTCAACAGAAACTTTTCTTTCCAGAGACTTATGCTAATTAGTACCTTGTTTGTGGCTTCAGTGTGATTTATAAGCTACTCTGAGCCCTGAATAACAAAATATCAGGCTGTCTCCATAACTGTCTATTAATTTGTTTATCTTTCTATCTGTCTGCCTATCTGCTGAAATTTAAAACAGTGCAATAACTTTAAGAACAGTGACACTAATGCAGCATTAGATTAAAAGAATGTTACTTTATACAGGCGTAAATGTAATTTAGAGGCACTTAGAGGAAGCTATATACTTAACATGATTCCTGCCCAGTGAAGACAGGTTGATCCCACTCATTTTGGGATTGCTAATTCGCAGTTAATTAGGAAGATTGATTCTGTTCTCTGATGCATAGGCCCAACCCTAAATGCATTTTTCTGGTTTCCCTGGCACCATGCTAGTTATCTTTGTCATGGTGCAAGTATAACTGAATGACATGGTCCTTCATAAAACATAATACTTGGGGAGTTTGGGAAAGTAAATCTAGTAACTCTTAGCAAACATTTTTCTGGTTTACTCTGTAGGCTAAAATCTAGTGCCATCTGCATTTAAAACAACTTTCAGATTACATTCTTTTGAGAAGGTTTATTGCAATTAGCAAATAAACTCAGATAGTTGATTTAATCCTCAACTAAAATAACACAATTTCAGAGACTGAGGGAAATAAAATATTGACATTTTGCTTGAAGGAACTTGTATCCTTAAATAAATGCAGTGGGCATGGCATACTTAAGCTTGTACCTTTTATAGAAGCTAACATTTATTTTCAATGTGTTATCTCTTGAGGAGATTCTTCCCCTGTACTCTCAAAATACAAGCTGGTATGAACGGATTTGGGGGAGGAGTGAAGATGCTGGAATAATCTGCAGCTAGTGTGGGCTAGCAGTAAATTGCTGCTCCCTTAGAGCGGGGAGTGGGGAAGAAAAGGAGGGTGAGCTATGCTTCAGGAGGGGGTTCTTGGGGCACAGTGTCTTGTAGGACTGGCCTGGTCTGGTATAGGTTACACCAGGCATGTATAAAGACAGAATCTGTTCTCCTTGTCCCGTGTGATTTTTTGAATGAATGGGGCTTCAAAATAATACTTTGGATGCGTCTCTTTCCCTGTGCTTGAAAACAATTCATGAAAAGTGCTTCTAGTAAGTTAAGCTTGTTTTCACACCTTTCCTTTGTTTCAACCTGGCCATTTTTCCTTGGTTTGGGCTTCAATACAGTTATCAGACCTGGGGAGCTTTGGACTTTCGCAAAGACAAACCAGGACATGTCTTGCTGTGCCTCTGTCACACCAGATTGTGTCTAGCTGCAGTGGTCTTCCTAGCTAGTCCTCTTTCTCTGCGTCAGTACTTTCCCTTGCTGTTGCACGTAGCTGTAGGAAGCACAAATCATCCCATCTCTATCCCACCAAAGTTACAGTTACACTGAGGTATTCTTCCATGGTCAGACAAATTTCTGGCCAGACTGTTTAAATAAAAGCACACTTACTAGCAATTTTACATCAGAAAATCTGTACCAGGTTATCTGCCACAGGAGTACTACACTAATGATTACAAATTAATTAATTCCTTCATTTATCACTTTACAAACAACTAGGAAACTTTTCAAAACAAGTCTACAGAAAGTTCCTAGGTACTGTTCTAAAAGAGCAAAATGAGGTATGTTGAGTCAGTCTGGAAAAGTATAGATTATACTAAACCTAAGGACCTACAGAGGGCCAGAGGCATTTTCTTATCCATTTGGGGAAAGAAAGAGATAAGGAGGATAGAGATACTTGCTGTAGAATAGTTCCCAGGCTCAGTAATTTTCCTTTCAAAATGTCAGTGTCACTGTATTCACCATCTTTCTCTATCCCTTAACCTTTCAGTTTTGCAGTCCTCAGTGTTCACAATCCCACAAGCCATTGGTTGCTAATAAAGTGAATAATATAAAATCTGAAAATATCCACAGATGTAAGCATGCAGGGTAGCAAGAGCAGGCACTGGACACACCTCTCAGTCAGTCCCATCAGTTACTTCAGCGTACACATGTGGCTTGTTGTCAGTACTTGTGGTTGCAGCCCAAGAGGATCAGGATCAAAACAAGAGCTTTCCTAGTTCAAAGCCAAATTTGTGTCTTTGCTGGCTCATTTGATTTTTCATCCAGACTTTCATGGCTTCCTTGTGTGCTTGTAATTACCACATCTTTAAAACCTGACAATCCCTTCATATGGGCCAAATTCTTTTCTCGGATTGCACTTGTGCTCTACACAGGGGTCCAAGAAAAGATATACATATGCTCTCTACAGCACAAACTTTGGGCCTAAATTTGATCCATAAAAATGCGAATAGAAAAATAGGCAAGTTGTGAGCATATACTTCACAGACAGGAAAAGAAAATACTTCAGAAGCTTCTGAATAGTATCCGTGGGGCCTGATATGTACTTCTAGGATCTCCAGTAGACATTAGGATAAGTAGATAGTTGAATATATTCTCTTTGAACAGTAGCTCAGCCCAAATCTGCCTAGCAAAAGAATTAAGCGGAAGCTTAATTAATCATGTATTAGTATTTCCAGTGGATGTGTTGCAGGTTTTCTCCTGGCTTGAATACCAAAACACCAATCTCCAAGTGTGTGCTTCTAACTCCTGCTTAGGGTTTAGCTTCCGTTGCTTTTCATGACCAAGACGATGAGCACCTTTGCAACACTTCCAGCAACACAAAAGGAGCACAAACTGGCAGCTTGAGTTTTCTCTGGGGTGGGGAAATCCCATGTAAGTGCAGAGTCAGTGAATCCAAGACTCACACCACCGTACCCACACCCACATATTCTGAATACACATAGTTTGTGGGTGACTCGCTGGTAGCAAAGATCAGATAGCAGAGTTTAGAACAGGCAGTAGGAAGCCTTAAACCTGGCGTGGAGGAAAAAAGATTTGACTTAAAGATCATGGGGCCGTAACCAGCTTTTGCTTGCTTTCTACACTCTCCTTACTGGACACAGAACTGAGCCACAGGGAAGCACAAAACTGGAAAATATTTATAGAAGGCAGCAAAAGGATCTGCTTCTGATTTGAATCTTCCATGATATGTGTTTTTTAACCTCATTGTTATCTCCTCCTCAACCATGCAACCAACAGGATAATTGCCAGCTTTTCTCAGCTTTTTTATTCATGCACTTCTGGAGGTCCTGTCCACTGCTTAGCAGTGATTTAAATTCTCTTAAATATCAGTTTATCCTTTTCCTCTGACTCATGGTTTCCTCTTTCCTCCATTTTATTTCCGTTTTCCTCCCAGAACCTAATTCATGACCACCTCTGAGCAGAGTCAGCAGCCCAACTCAGCCACAGTGACTCCCATTACCCCTTAGTTCCCTCTGTGTGTTTTTAAATCCTTTCCTGACCTCCAGTAGGCCTTCCTACCTTGGATAATCCCACTGAGGGGTGCTAGCTAGTCTGGGAGTCTCTCCCGGGCTTGCATCAGCCTGCTACATTCAAATCTTATGCTCTGAGGCTTCCTCAGGTCAGACACATTCTGCAATGAATCTGACCTGGGGAAGCCCTGAAGCACAAGATATTTGAAAGAAGTATCAGTCTGAGGTTTGAAGCGGAGAAGGGGGGTGGCGGGGTGTGTGTGAGAGATTCATGTTCAGACCAGGTCTTATTGTTTCTGAACCAGTTTTTCCACTGCTAGCTAACCATCACAGGTACCCAAACCACATTTCCTAAGCTATTCAGCAGGTCAAATTACTTGTTATAGAGGTGGAAATAAGAAATAGGTTGGTTTTTTTCTCCCATTGTTTTCACCTAAAAAGTGATTTATAAAGGTGTACGTGGATGTATGCGTGTAAGTGCAGTGAAGCATTTCGAGATTACAGCCACTTCCGGCATGAAAATGGATAAATATAAATGTTTACCATGCTTGTTTAAAATGTGAAAGAAAGTAATATTTGATTAGGGGTGTGTGTTTGTTTGCACCATTTTGGTAGTGTTAAAATGTCTGACTATAATTACCAGGACCTGTCCACCTGTCAAAGAGCAACTCGGTTGTTTCACCATTGTCTGCCAGCAGTAAATCTCTGGGTCCGTATGGGCCTCACACAAATGAAAAAAAAAAGAATACTTTCTAAACCATGCAGTTCATTATGAAAACCACATGCTTCCTAAAGCTTTTTGGTTGTCATTACTCTGCCATATTTTATTATTTGTAGAATTGGGGTATGAAAAGTAACCAAGTATGATATAACTATTTTCATGTTTAAAACAAAAGCCCAATAAAAACCCTCCAGTCTTAAAATCATGACAGAAAATAGTTGCATTGGACAAATGAGTTCTTTAAAAAAGGAAACTCATTCTATATATAGTTCTCTTATCCAGCTATGCCTAAAATAGGACTAACTCTATCCAGTAGCCCAATTACATAATAACATATATTAAAATAAGTCTCCCTTAATGTTACATTGCAGAGGTTTCGGAGTCCAGGAGCAACCTTGCAATGGGGACACAGTGACCTTTTAAAAAGAAAAATGAAATGAAATACACTTTCATTTTCCAGAAATATGTATGAAAGTAAAAACTTGACAGCATGGAAGAACATAAGCAAATATATCTTTTTATTTGAAGATAAAAAGAAGCAGGGGCTACATAGGGAAAGGAAAAAACCTGTGAAAAAAACGGATGATGCAGTTTTTACGAATAAGCAGCTTAATGTATCTTGGCACCCACAGTAAGCCTTGTAGGAGCTCAAAGTGCCTCAGGCAATCTGTGAGCAGAATAGCAATTTTATTACTTTGTCATTAAACCAATTTCACAGCAGTATTGTTTGTTAATGAGCAGCGGCAAACGAGCGAAGATGTCACACACTGGAATAGCAGTGAGATTTGTGACCCAAGCTCAGAGCACTAAGATGGAAAGACCATGGCTATAAAAAAGGAAATACTTTGGGATGAAATGCAAAGTCTATACAGCAGAGCTTGTGTTTATGAGCTACCATTTTGCTAAGAGCTGTGAGAGAAATAAAGGTCTGGAAATATGCAGTTAAAACAGGGCCTATAAAATTAAAACCAAATTAAAGTATAGCAGAGGATTACTGCACAGGCTGTACTCTACAAAATATATTTTAAATGATGAGGTGAAATCTAAATCAGTTTTGTTTGAATTTAGTTGGTATTTATAAAATTCAATAAAGCAATGCCAAATTCAAAACCAAAGCAGCAGCTCAGTCCTGTGGTCTCTGATCTATAAGCTTCACTTTGAAGAAATTCAACTTACCAGTACTTAATTAGCATCTTGCCCTCTTTTTATGAGCAAAGATAATATATAGGTTTGTATAGGAATATAAATACTGAACAGACATAATCAGTCTGCCTGCACACACGCGCGCATACACACGTGTGCATGGAGGAACCCTGATTCTGTGCTAAACAGTGAATCAGAGTCACCTAGCAAAGATAGATTACGTGAAGCTGAACTGCACCATTTGATGGGACTCTTTTTTTTTTTTTTTCCTTCTCCCCCCCCCCCCTTTTTTTTTTTTTTTTTTTTTTTTTTTTTGAGCCAGGGCTGATCTTACAAAGAGATTGGGAGACAGCCTTGGGGGATACAAGAAACAGTGCCAAGCAGGCACATTACTGAGTCCCTGCAAGGCATCCCGAGGTGAGTTTGCTGCCTGAGCTGTCTTTCCATGTTTATACACAGGGAAAACTAGTTCAAGCAATGCAGTAAGTGGATCAGCATGACTGACTTAAAGGAAGAGGGGAAAATTAGCCTACCATTTTGCTCCATTTGCACTGGAGATGGGGAAATAGTTTTGCTGTCAGGACTTGCTTCTGCGCCACCTCCTTTCTTTCCTGTAATGAAGCCCCACCCCATTTGTTTCTATTACAATCGCATTATTTTGCATAATTATCCCCTTAAAAATATCTAGATCGCTATAAATGCTTCCGTTCTTTTGGCTGTTTGCTACCCCACCCATGAGGATTTCGGCACAGTGACTACCGTACATTTGTGGAATGCTTGAAGGGCTCTGGCAAAAGAATAAATTTAGCGCATTTGTGTGTGTCTGTGTGCCTGTGTGGATCTCACTCCCAGTTTCTCACTGTCTGTGTGCATAGTCAATTTGAACAATGTATTTCACTTCAGTTCACAGGCACACTGACCTCTCTATGTAGTGATTAATATTTTTAGATGCTTGGTTTCATAGCTTGGTAACTCGTGCATGTTTTCTGCTATTTAACTAAGTGGGTAAAGGGGACGCTGCAGGAAATGCTCATTGTTGAGCTGTAGGCGGTGCTCACAGTTCTGGGAGCTCAGCTTAAGACTGTTTTCTGCCTGACAGGGCAAGACCCCTAGACAAATCCCTGGCTGGGTCTATGGTAGTTGGCAGCCATTCAAAACTGGTTCTCTGCCAGCAGTATTACTAGATAGCCAGACAGATCAATTCACTTTTACATTCCCGCCATTATTTATAGCACACTGTATATCTGCTCTTGCTTATGAACTAATGATTAGCAAATACAGTACACATAAAACATAAGCATTTGTTCTGTGGAAGGCTTTCTGTTGCTGATATTGCAGATAGTTTTACAGGTCACAGAGCCTTAAAAAGGATTTAAAGGGCATGTCTTGTGTAACATTTGTTCCTTTGAAAATGATGCTCCCTTCCTATTTTTCTGTAATTGAAGAGGATAGAAAGGTTTACTTGCTGCTTATGTTTCACTGAATTCTTGCATTTCCCTCTTCTCCCACAGACTTCTAAGGAAAACATGTAGGAAGAGAGGCTTATACAGTATTATTTGTCATTTAAGAACTGTAATTCTATGTACCACTTAGGCTTTTCTTCTCAAAAAGATCTATCAGGTTGGTAAACACAAAGCAAAAAAACCCCACCTGTCAACCCTGCTCATATTTTAGAAGAAGTCGGGGCAACTGGAAATTTGTAAACTGTAGGGAAAGCCAGATGATTTGATAATTGGTGTGAAAAATACCATACCTTTACCAGATACTTGTGGCTGTTAAAATACTAGATATAGCATTAATTGCTTCAGTTACTTACATTTCTGAGCTAGGCTAAGAAAGGTCAGCCCAAACCTAAGACCCCAGCCCCAAAACCACATAGATCTACTGGTAAGAACAAATATGATCCAAAGTTACTGGCTAAATTAATCCCCGGGGTAAACACAGCAAAGTAAGTGGGTCTGCAGAATGTAAACATTTTTTAGCTGATCACTGCTAATTGTCTTATCTCAAGTTGCTGTGAGGTACTAATGCTTATGCTTATTATACTGAACATTATTTCCCTGGGCAGTTAGTTCACAGTAAGGTGGCAAACACACTTTCACTTCTCTGAAATGAATTCAAACCTACTGCAGCATGTGAACTTTCAAAAGTTTCAAAACTTACCCACACTGGACTGCATGAATTTGAGGCGTGCTGCTGGTTGGAGAAATGTCATATAATAATGAAATCTGGTAACTTGGCTTCCTAAACTGTAAGCTATCTTATGCTTTCATCTGTGATGGAACATAGAGTCAATATATTCTTCCATTTGGCAACAAGTGCTTTCTTTGTAGCCTCAATTCCCTTAGTCAATTCCTCTTGAGCATCCAGGTACTCATATGGAGGTTCCTTGGGAGTGTAGTGCTATGACAGGTGTTTTCCAGGACACTAAGACACCTTACCACATAGCATAAATTAACATTACAATAGTTATCAGTGTAACTGTACCAAAGTGATTTTCACAAGTGAAAGTCTGGCCCAGTGGAAAAGTAAAGGTAGAATTAGCTTTTCCTACCACTTATCACCAAAAAAAAGTGAAGGGGAGCAGACGTGCGTGAAGAAGATAACATCCCTAAAGGGCACCTGCTCTGGTAAAATCTTTCTGCTCAGAAAAATATGACTAAAGCTGATTTGTGGATGTTCTGCACATTGTGTGATCATGTCCCCACTCAATGCACACAAAAGCCCACAATACCTATTAAACAAGGAGTATACCAAGAGTGTTTTATACTCCCTTTGTATTAAGTGGTTTATGTACCCAAGATGTGGGTCAATGAAGAATCAGGAATGCTTGCTTGGCAAAAATCTTCCTGAGTCAGAATCTTCAAAGAGGCAGTTGTGTCTAGTGTCTAGTATACAAAAGTGAATAATCGAGAATGATAAACCTTTCTACAGCTGTCTGAAAACTCAGCTGTCTTCCTTTGCTGTTGTTGTTGTTGTTATTTGGAGGATAAAATTGGGATGGTGAGCTCATTAGTTCAATGTTACCAATGATAAAAGAGCAATTTCCAGGTGAAACTAAGCACTGGGAGAAATCTGAAGATTTAGATAGTACTTTATGTGCTTTTATTCTTATCCACTTGAAACAAATAAAATCATAAGAGATTGAAGTTAACCTCTGCTGAGTATGGGTTAATTTAAAGGGGGCAGAAAAAAGAAAATTCTACATTTCATCTTAGAAGCTGCCAATAGAAGTAGAAATTAAAAAATGTGGATCATCATAGAAAAGCATTTATAAAGAATCAGAAAAATTCTAGTCTAGAATGTGCTTGGTGCCTTAAATAGATTGCAATTGTTCTTTCATTTCTACTGGCTCTCTCATTTTATTCTTTTTCTTCTGTATTCATTACCTAAATTCAATGACTAATGTAAAACACAGTCCATAGAGAGTTTCTCACGTCAAAGTTCCATATTATACTTGCATGGTAAAAATCTCTTCTTGGCCAAGACTATCAGTGAGGCAAACCTTATAAAAAATTCTTTTTTCATTGATGGTTTCAAAACATTACATTTTGAAGGGGGGGTTAGGGTTTTGAAGGGGGTTTTATGGTCTTTTATCAGGCAACATAAAATATGCTGTATTTCACTTCCTTGTTTCAACATAAATCAACACCCAAAAAGTTTCTACAGCTCTTTACATTGTCTGGCCTTGTTCATTTGTAAGCCTGAAAGTTCAATAAAGACAGTTTTCTCTGTGTAGGGAGGAAATGACATTTTACATGGCAAAAACACATTTTAAAAGCAACACTACCTTTCAAAAATTTATGTATTTCATGTTGATGGACACAGTATCTTGTAAGCCAGCCGGTAAGTACTTTGGAAGACACTGGGAATATTTCTGTTTCATATTGTTGAAAAGAAATTGGCATTCTTCTATTAACTTTACAACCATGTGGAACCTCCTTAACACTGTAATCTTTTGTGAAGGTCTTGAATTTGGTGAGTCTGTCAATTTATGTTTTCCACAATGTCTTTCTCTCTCCCAACTTTAACTTTTCAGTGCCTACTAAAGCCAAGTAGTTCAGTCAATGGGAGCTTTAAAAGGAGAGAAATGAAGGCACAGTAGTTCAGAGTTTATTTCTACATAGAACGACATCGCTTTCCAGAGGGAAAGTTGAGTCCTGCTGATCCCTTGAAGGTCTCATTACTCAGATATGGGGGGCTGAACTCAGAAAAAAAGCCTATCATTCAGTTCCAGATAAGACCTTTTCTTGATTGCTTCTTACACATTTAGCTTTATTTTTGATCCCTCATTTCTCAGACTTTTCTCTCTCTCTAGAAGTACATGCTGTCTTCCTCACAGATGCCTTGGGTGGTTTTCCTGAGGTGAATCTTTAAGATTTTTTTAGAAAATTCATTATGAATGCCTATTTCCTTAGTTGTAATAAGCTAAAATAATTTTATTTAGAAACAACAATTTTCACTCTTGCCGGGTATCCTATTGCTAAGTTTAACCAAAGGCGATACAAAGGACAAAACAGTTTGATCAGTTAAAAAGCCAAGATGACTGTTGGCTGACTTGTTCAGGAACAAACACTCTCAAGACCTATTCTTCAGATGAGACCTAACTTTATTAGTCTGTCATAGCACCTGCCTGACTCTCAGTCATGTTAATGAAGTTATCCATGTGCTTATAGACAGGCACACACTTAAGTAAACTGCTAAAACAGGGAGAGCAAGTCTCAACAGTCTTTGGCACTTTGAGGTTCTGGAAGGTCGTGTTTGCATAAAAGTAGTTCTGAGGAGGAGATTTATTCCTCAGCCACATGTCTTCATGTTTATTTTTACATGTCAAAACTCCCACTTAAATATAAAATTTTGTTTCTCTCCAAAAACCAGACAAACCCAGAAGCAGTGCTGCGGTTTCAGTATCAGTTTGACTATAACATTTCTTTCAGCTTTGAAATGTGACATGACAGTGATGCAAAATTAAAGATAAGTTCAGAATCACTCCATGAACCTGGGATGAGGTTTGTTTTTTTTTTTTCTTTTTCTGTTGAAACACAGTATTTTATTAGTTTTATGTGTTTTATATGCTCACTGCAATTTTTTCCTACAAGTCTACTCAGAAGTTTCTGGTTTTCCTTTTGCTGAGAACTATAGTCCAGGACACCTAATTTGTAGGCTTATCAGTCATAATTCAGCAGCTTCTAGAAGCTCCATGTGAGATGTGAAGCTCACTGTAGACAACATCCATTTAATAGTGGGTCATTTTCAAATGGCCCTTACCTGCTTTTATAAATACCACAAAGCACATGTCTGTTCTAGGTACATGGTTAGCTTTGGAAATCTGTAGCCTAAATTATTTAATCACCTGACAAGATCCTCACAGTCTTTCTGACAACAAGTATTAGCAGTGAAGTCAGCAAAAGGATTCACCATGTGAACAGTGTACAGTCACCAGACTGTAACACTGAGATGGAGCTGTGTGCTTCTACAGAGGTGTTAAAACACTAAGTAATTAAAGACTAAACTAGTAAAGGTAAGCTGGTGAACAACGGCAGAAGCTATTTTTTGGAATCTCATACTAATATATTTTTGTGTTATATGACAACATATTAAAGATCAAGATAAAATACAATAGAATAGCATTAAAATATGTTAGGTGGGGAAGCATAAAAATAATGTAAACCCAATTTTTAAAACATCTTTTTCTCCTAACCATAAATGTGATTTTCTACGTCATTCTTGACTTTCCCAGAAAGTCATACTTGAGCACCATGTAGATAATGTAAGTGAAGCAGTGGCTGGAGGCTGGTGGATTAAGATCATGTTTTCAGAGGGGTTTCATTCATTTAGTCTCTCCTGGTTGTCCATGTTCCTATTTCCAAGCTTGATGAAATAAGCTGGATTTTTTTCACACATTTCAACTCTAAATTTTAAATCAGACCTCAAATAGCACTTGTAATAAGTTACCCAAACAGCATTGCCAGGGCAACACATAAAGACATGGTAGAGTTTCCTGCAAACTGAGAAGGACCTTTGTAGACAAGTTGAAAGACTGGCAGTTTCTGCCCATCTCTTACTTTCTGGGGAGAAAAGCAGGTGACTGCAGATACCCGCAGCATCATCTGTAACATCACAGAAATGTTACAGTCCTCAGTACTCTTCACCACTATGTGAAATCACAGACACATCTTTAAGCCATACTACAAAACGTGCACTTGATATAGGTATTTTATGTTAACCTCAGGGCACAGATTTTGTGACTTCATACTCCAGTAATTTTGAGGCATATGAATGGTCTGCAGTATATTTTGTGACTTTACCAATTTAAATGAACTATGGTACAGTAGTAATGCAGGATATAACACTATGGTGATGATACAGAGGGGAAATATTCCCACAGACTCTCCTCCAGTAACACCCTTATCCATGTTTTCTTGATGTTTGGACTTTAATAGCTTACTCTGACCCTGACTTTGTACAGCAACTTAGTCCCAAGAAACAGTCATTTACAGGGATGCAAGCTACCTGAAACATGAATTGTCTCAGTGGAAACAGAGTACTCTTTGCTTAATCTGGCATGCTCAGAAAAGGATACCAATATTCTTGTCTCCATCCATTGTAGAACAACCAAATAACATCATTGTCAAACACATCAGAAAATGCTCTGGCGTACATGCTTCACCTCTGCAATGAATCTCCAGGTTAAGAAAAATGGCATGACAATGAAATTATGATTGTTTAAAATAATTTGTTTACTTATAATCTTCAAATATATATAAGAAAAAAATTCTCTAAAAGAAAAAGAAAACAGATGCATTGATATTTACTACTTATAACTTTCCTTCAGGACCCAGTATTGACTGGGCCTGCAATCTCCATTACTGTAAAATATGATACAAACTTTGGGGAGATACTGGTCCTGATGACACTCGCTGCTTGTCCCAAAGTAAATGAAGAGAATTTTTGTAGATGTTGAGAGACTTTACATAGTGCTAACCCAGGAAAATCAGATTTACGATTCCTGTGACAGGCCTAGAACTAGGTCCCTGAAAACCTCTGGTTCACAGAATCATAGAAGATGTGGTTTGGAAGGGACCTTAAAAATCATCCAGTTCCAATAACCCTGCTACATGCAGGGACACCCTCCACTAGACCAAGTTGCTCAAAGCCCTATTCAACCTGGCCTTGAACACTACCAGGGATGGGGCAGCCACATCTTCTCTTAGCATCACCTGTCAGTGCCTTGCCATGATCGCAATGAAATATTTCTTCCTAATATGTAATTCCACTTATCGTTCTTTTGTTGGACTCTGGCAGTTTGGTTCTTCCATTGGGAGCCAAAGTGTATTGACTTTGCTATTCCCCTCCATGGTGTTCATCAGATAGTTGATGGGTTTGGTTTTTTTCAAATGAGTCACCTGTTACAAAGAATTTCAAGCTTATTTGCTTAATAGCAAATATATCTAAAATAAGACCATGAAAATAGGCCTGGGTAAAAACTACGTAGTGCTGAGATGAACCAAAATGCATAGAAGGTTATGTATTTCTCATCCTAATAGATAAAAATAGCTGTTTTGCCTGCTGCCACAGTTTCTGAAGTCTACATCAACAATCTTCTCTTTCTGAACCAGGGGCTCTAATAGCTCCTATTCAACCATGATAGAGAAGATCTCACATTTTATTGCGCTCTAAGTTCCACTTCTTCAACACAAAATGTGTGTCTGCCCAACCAAACACTTCAGATGTCCCACTTTTCTGTACACACTATGGAAGTACAGTAAGTTCCTCCTTTCCCTGCAGTGCCCTCCCACTTTCAGTGGTTGATTTTTTATTTTCTTTCTGATTACTGGGTTGGATTTCTTTTTGCTGTCTTCCCTTTCTCTGAGGGAGCCATTAACCTAGATAGTCATGAGGACATAGTGATTTGTCTGTCTACCACTTTGGTACAGTGTTTATCTCATGGATAAGGAAGTATTTCACATATAAAAACATTTGCAATTTCAGCCCTGAGTTCTAGTCCAGTTCATATTAGTACTTGCCAAAAGTCAGTTACCACCATTTGTTTTGTGGCTTGTGAGAGGTGAATTGGTGGGTCTCAGAATACACATCATACAGTCAGAATTAATTGGCATCCTCTTTAGTAGTCCCTTAAGAGGGGGGTCCTGAAGTTGAAAACATCTATTTTTTATTTAGAAATTAAATATATGAAATCAAAAGCACAGAATGAGGACAACATTCTTTTTGTTGATTTTCCAAAAGCAGTAAATCCACACTTACAGGAGAAGATAAAGATGATAAGAAAAAAAAAAACCAAAACACCACAACTGAACAACAATAATCAATTAAGAACACAAAAATAAAGAAAAAAGGGAAGAAAAAACCCCATTCAATTCAAATAGTGAGGTAAAATGCTCTTTTATGTTCCATTGCACGTCCTGCAGCAACAATAACATTCTTTTGAGAATCAAAAGTGAAATCCAGGCATTCTTAGCTCACAGGAAAATATGTGTTTTGATTGAGCATTTATATGAGATTAGAATTCTTAAATATTGGGCTAATTATCACACACACACACAAATCGTAGAAAGACTTCTGAGAAGTTACATATAAATAACAGTTGCAAAAAAAATTGTAAACCAGATTCTAGTAATTGTAGCTAGTGCAATCAGGCTTTCCACCATCATCAGAATTTTAGAGGAAGGTAAATCCTGTGCAGTGTAAATGCATGGATATGTTAGTGTCTAGACACTTTTATGTCCATCATAGTCAAATTGTTGCAAAACCAATAGAAATTGTATCATGACAACAAAAGGAAAATGAGAGGTGAGATGGGGAAGAAATAATATTATTAACTGATAGGAAACTGAGCATCAGGTAGACTAAGGGCTTGATAATTAGTAAAACTGTAGGAATAGCACGGAATATGTCTCCGAGGCATAGCAAAAGCAGAGTTTCCTACTTTGCCCTTGCTCATTACAGTAATATGTATTCATTACTAACCACTATCTGCTATAGGTTGCTATCATTTCCATGCTGGTGGTTTCCCTGGCTTGGAGGAGGTGTTAGTGGAAAAGGAATAAATTCTAAATTTCACTCACTCCTACCCTTTCTGTACTTACTTGCTTCTGAAAGCGTAAGTCTTATACCCTCTCACTTCTTTTCATAATTAGAGTCATCACCTACGATTAATTGATTACATGTTAAGAAAGAGAATATGTGACAGATTCAGAAACCAGACACAATTCACTTGAACCCAAACCCCTACTTCAATCCATAGTCTGTCCTTCCTTTGTATTGTCACCAAAGAGTAAAATTAGCCTTCTCTTTCCAGGTTTACAATGATTCTGAGTTTCTGGCTTCTAGGATTCTGCATTGTATGTTTGCACTATGCAGTTTACAAGCTGTTATTTTACCAGCTGGTGGGACCTCCACTGGTAGATTATCCCCTACTCTTGCCAAAGGATGATGATATATTAGGTCTTTCCTCTTTCTAACTACCATGATACTACAATAAGCAAGTATCCACACTTCTCTTCCTGATAATCTATTGGTATAGATCTGTGGCTTCCTTTTAATGTCTGGTTCATTAGCTGGTATAAATGTGTGTAGCATTTTTAGCTGTGGTTGAGGAGAGCAGGGAATGTCAAGGTTAAGGTTTATTATGACTGTCATGTTCAGGAATGGAGAGCTATATACAATTTCTGCTCTGAGTCTCTGTGCATAACTCCAATTGACACTGGAGTTACACATTTACCTGAAAGGTGTTTATTGTCCAGTAAGTACTCCCTGTTCCTGTGGGTCATCAGGACAGAATAGAGCAGAGTACCAATTATTATAAACCTCCTTGAAACTTTCCTTGAAGCTGGGTTAAAGAAATGATGGTATAGTATTTAGAAATGCAAAACCCAACAGATAATAGCTCTGTCCCTAAAGCTACACACACACAGATGTTACTTTAAGAATATTCAACAGTGTCATTTATTATGCAGTGGGCACTATACAGTTGCCCTCCCCTGACACTAGCAGTACAAGTGCTTCATGAGGGAATAAACCCCTGAAAGCTTGGTTGCAATTTACTTCTTTACTTCCTGCACATAGTAACAATGCTAGTTGAATTGGAAAGCATTTTAAAATTCATAAATATATAAGTAGCCATTATCTAGTGGAAAACATATGTCTGACTATAGAACCTGATCCACTACTCAGTTACTCGAATTTTAAACTAACGTAACTCCATGGTAATCAATGAGGGTACACTGGTGTGCAACTGAAGTAGCATAAGTCAGATTAGGTTTTTTAGTACGTGTAAAGGTCATTTTGCTTAAAAATAAGGCCACCATTTTCAGTGTGTGTTTATTTTGGGTACCTTAATCCAAATGGCCAGAAAAAAAGAGCCACTTAGAATAACTGGATACTTTTAAAATCTGTTTGTACTGTGACTGACAAAAAGCTGAGAATATTTAGCTACATAATCCTTGGGGGGGGGGGGGGGAACATGCCGTATGTATGTTCTTCCTTTTTGTGGGGTAGAAATTTGTTTTTAAATTAACTAAATTTAGCTGCTCAGTAAATTAATAAGGCAATGACTTCAGCTTAATTTGTTTTGAAGGTTAAGACAAAACTCCATAGATTGGTTAATGGAAAGTGAAGAACAGGATGATCTTTATATGTTCATAAATGCAAACAGTTTAAGACCAGAAGGAGATCATTAGAGCCTTCAGTCTGAGCTATTTTAAATTTCATCCAAATCCTCTCTGCACTGAGCAGACTTGAGTTTGGCTGAAGTTGTCTCTTTCTTAAAAGGGTATTCCATCTCAATTTTTCTGAAAAGTGTTGACTCCTAAAGTGTTAATCATTATCCTGTGTATTAGTAAAGCAAGTGTGGAAAGCAGAATCAGCAATGCACAATGTATAAAGACAACAACCTCCCCCACTCCCCTCCCAACTCCTGTGCAAAACTAGCACCATAGCCTAGGGGATGAACATAAGAGTAACACAAGACTGGTGTTATTTGCACCCTTCTGATAGCTAAGCTTTTTGTGGAGGGTCTGCTGTGGAATTTCAAAGACAATAAGTAAACTTGCACCAGACAAATAAAGTTGCATTCCTTTACATTTTAGATGTAAGACATAAAACAGAGACAGTGCCATTCAATCCTTTATCAAGGTGACACAATCCCAGAAATCTTTGATGCTGTCTGTTGCAAACCTCATGAGGATTTGACTAGGAAACAAAATCTGATTAATTTGTTTGACTGGCCTTTCTAACTGCATGCATTCAGAAAGGGTTCTGGTACAGTTCTCTTCCCCTCTCTTTATTGTGTGGCTTGCTTTGTTTGCTTGAGTTTAAAACTGCCATTACGTGAAAGTGTTGCATGTATAAATAATTTAAAAGATAATTCTGTGGGGATACTAATAATATATCCCTGCTTTCTCTAATAGCAACTTATGACAGTTCTGATAACTAGTATTTCATAGGAACGGTTACGCAACATGACTGCATCATCGATATTGTGGATGTTGACAACAAAATAATTTTTACATCTATTTAAGTGTATTTTCCTTCTTCAAAAAATGCCCTTTTGTTTATGACTTGCACCACTGCTTTAAATTCTCTATAAATACCCAAAGGCTACTTGAGTGGACAGATGGATGGACAGACAGTTACATCCATCTGGTTTTATCTATCTTAAGTGTTTGGATGTGATACCTTCCCCAGTAAGAAGCCACAATGATGCAATTATCTAACAATGCACAATTACTTCTAAGGGCAATCTAATCAGTTAATAGTTGTTAATAAAGACAAATGTACAAACATAATAAGCGGGTCAAACTGTAAGAGTCCTACTCTGTTCACTCTCATTTAAAAGAAAGAAAAAGCTTTTAATGGGGCTTCTCTTAATTTTAGCCCATCGTTTCATAAATTGCTTTGCCACCACTTCAGAGCAAATAGTAATTTTATGTAGGCCAACGTCAAGCCCAAGTTGTATGCACCTGGTGGTAATGATAGTGTAGCTGCCCTTTAAGGAGTCAGTAAGTCCAACAGTTGAGTCTTGTTTTGTATTTTTTTATATTTGTTGTTTAGTCTCCAGTAACTGAATGGGTGCTGTCAGTCTGAATGACTGTTGCTTAGAGAAATCAAGCTTTTTACTGTGCTACCCTCATCCTGGGGTCTTTTGGAAATTCATAGGGCAGGCAGGCAGGCACTGTTTAAAGCAGTCATAAGTAAAAGCCTACTCCATGCTCCATACACAACAGTGAGGATTGAACAACTCATGAGATGTAGTGGCCACACAGAGGCACACTATTTCAGGACTTGTATTTTTGGACTGTATTATGGAGAAAGATACTGATTATAGATAATCACAAACTGTTTAAAGCTATATTATTTTATTGGGGTTTTTTTGTTGTTTTTTTTAATAAACATTGCAGAGCTTTATCAAAACCATATTCCTGTCTTCTGTTCTAAAGTACAGCTATGTTGTGGTGATTCTCAGGGCAAATTATTTAGACGCTAGAGGATGCATAGTCCAAGCAAACAAAATGGAACTCAAGAACTGGGAGGAAAGTATAATTTTAAAACACTGTGAAAAGCTTCACACTAATTACTATACAAGAGTTAAAATTACTGATGAGATGGAACAAGTCACAGCTGCAGCTGCTGCAGAGATTGCTTGGCTAACAATTACAACAAACAGAGCATTGTTTAAAAGAAGTTCATGTTTTAGATGGTATCATTTTATATAGATAGGTTTACAACCTGGTAAAAAAATGACAGTGAACCTAGAGCAACATTCCTCACTCAGACATTCTTAAATATAAGTCTTACTCCTCTGTACTCCTCTAGAACCACTCACACATTTATTCCCACTGCCCAAAATCCACACATATTTCCTAGTGTTGCTCTTTCTCTCACATCTCCAGTGCCTACCTCTTTTCCTATTTCCACCTTAACAATACACCTCTTTTGCTTCTGTCTTCATCTCTTCTCACCTTGACTATTGTAGTCCCCCTCTCTCAAAACTCTTATTTCCAGTCCTTCCTCTCCCCCCTGCTTATGCTTCCTTCTCGCATGCACATCAAAATCACTTCCTTCTTTGGGCACTTCAGCAGCCTTCCACCATTCTTTTCTGGATCAATTTCAAAATTTCCTTTTTTAGAACAAATGTCAGAAACTACTTCATCATAAATGTTTCTTTTTATATATATATATTCTCCTCTCTACTCTCTAATGCTGCCCTCCCCTCAGATCTGCAATCTCAGTTGAAAAATCCTTCCTCTCTGCCATAGCTGCCATCTAAAGAGCCCTTCTGTATCTAAAGAGCCTTTCTGTATCATTGGCTAGCCATATATTTTCTCCTTTGCCTGTACATACCTCTTAATTTCTCTCCATGGAAACTGGTTTAGGACTGAGTTCATGAGGAAGATTAATACTGTATGGCATGCTTAAGCAGTTATTATAAAACCATGCTATATTGGAAAACCAGAGCACGATCTAGGTAGCACTTAGGATAAATTTGGCAGGACAAAATGGGTTTTTTTTCAGTCTAAATGAAAAACATATCCACAAAAATTTTCACTCATCAATTTTTTACCTGTATTTACACCTGAAAATGAAGTGTAGTCAGCTGTCTTAGCTGCACATCTTTGCATCAAATTTGTCCTAGCAATGAGGCATTTGGAACTGTGAGATTTTTGTTTCAAATTAGGATGTGGAATTTGACATTACAATATTCTCATATTTGTTGTTCTGTAGACCCTAGTTCCTTGGACCAAAGGATTGGTCCTCTAGATACATAATTTCTTTTTCTTTTTTTTCTTGACTGTGAATACATGTATCAGGCGTCAAAAATTAGCCAACTAATTGGACCGCTCATCTCAGTAGAATTGATTGGTGGTTAAGGGACATTCATAAAGTACAGCTGGGTTTTTCAACTCAGGCTTCTGTCAAAACCCATTTAGAGTGCTAAATTTTTCTTTGGTTACTGACCACTATGTTTGTTTGTATTTATTTCACTGACTTAGAGAGATAATGCATTTCCTGAAATGTGTCTGAAAACTCAGGTGACACCACAGGCTATGCTGCCTTAGGCTAGAATTTACTATGTTTAAAGCAGACCTGGCATTACTAGGATCTTCTATGCCTCATGTTGCTCATAAAGATATACTTTATATTTTTTTTGATTACAATGATGCCAAAAAATTTGTGGATGATAATATAGTCACATTGGAAAGACTGAATATAAAAACTGAGGAAGAACCAAGGAAAGGAAATTGAAAATTATTCATTAATCTGAATGGGTATCTGCATTTGTTGCTTTTATTACTCTGTTTTACATGGATGATGGTTTAAAAGTTTACATGTCTAAAAGCATATTTGATTTCTAAAATAATTAAATATTACCATATTTTCACTATCAAATTAAAAATGTGTATTGTTCCTAGGAAAGTACATGTCATTGATAATTTTAATAATTCGCAGTGAGAAAAAAAAAGAGTAACTTTCCCTCCTCTAACTACTGATTATCTATGTTTTCTTCAGTTTGGACTCTGAATTAGAATTAAAATTTTGAGTTTATTCTATTTATAGATAATTTCTTAAGAAATTTATTTTTAAATTCTTACATACACAAGCAAAGTGCTGAACTGCTTTGCTTGAAGATGCTGCCTGTGAATTTGGGACATTTTCTTCTCTTTTCACAGACTTTCTTTGCTTTACATAATGTTTCTATTTACCTTAACTTCCGTGTTTCTTTCAAAGGTTGGTTAAAGCTATTCTAAAACTTTGCTTGAACTTCTTAAGAAAGTATTATTATAATATTGTCTTATAAATGAGCTAAGCCACAATAGAAGATCTCTAATACATTTTACAAACTATTTCCTCATTAATACATATGTATCTCTTAAATATGTACACCATTTGAGTTGCATGTGTCAAGCACAAATCCTGAAAAGTTTAGTTTAAGCTAATCTTTAGCTATCACTGAATTTTCCAGCATTGTTATCTAGCTGCTTCCCAGTCCCAAGATGCCTACAAACTTTTGGTCCACATGTACCTGTTTGTTTCAGTGAACATGCACAAAACTGCTCAGAATTTGGTATAACTAAGAAACTTGGAATTGTAAGCCTAGCGGTACTGGAAAGTGAGGTATTGCCATGCCCATGGTTAGGTTAGATAGAAAGGGCCTCCAGAACAGAGGAGCAGGAACACAAATATGGTTCATGTATTTACATATTTCTTATATTTACAATACAGATACGGTGATAAATAGACAGTAACACGTTCCAGAGTGACACACAAGTTTCAACACAAAATCAGCCTTGCCTCAATGTATCTTCCCAGGGCCCAAAACCAGCCAAAGTTCTTGTCATACATCAGCCATACCAAGCTTTACACAAAAGAGGCGAATGGGGTAGAGGGAATGCTATACTCAATGGCTCATTGGCTAGAAAATTTACTTATTAAATACGATATATGTTTGCAGGTCTTCTCTTAGTCTTGATTTAAATCAATGCCTTAACTGTTCCAAGTGAGTTGAGTTTCCCAATCAATGGGCTATTGAACACAATGCTCCATCTTTACTCTTCTTCACTATCATGCCTTTCTTGTTCTCCCTACTGCCAGTTCTGTTGTGTATGTAATGACTATTCAGTAGAACAAAATTAAATAAGAACAAAGGTTTGACTGTACAGTTGCTTGGTTAAGGCTCCAACTTCAGATGTGTGAGAGTTAAATGCTAGTTAATTATGACTGTATAATTACTTACTTCAGGTGGAGCATCTTCAGAATGAGAACTGAAAGGGCTTTGTTCACTGTACTGAATACATGAGTGATTCAGATATTCTTTTAGGATGTGATGGACCTATGCTCAACTCTTTGTTCCAAATCAAGCAGGATAAGGAGGCAAAACTTGATCTCTTTCTTTCCAGATAAATAGTTAAATAATTACAGTGTCAGCTACAGAGGAAAGAGATCTTTATCTGTGTTGTTATAAGAACAGAGGTGTTCTGAAATGTCTGTCTCACTAAAAGGACCCATTCGAATCCTGACTGGATGTAAGTGTCTTCCCCTAACTCAGAGACAGAGCATGGTAATGGCATAAGTAACTCACTGTTAGGATAAGCATATACACTGCATCAAAAATGCTGATGGGATAGGGTGCTAAAAAGTAGATATCTACACACCTGAAGAATTTAGGTACTTTCAGTGTTAAGTGAGCGCTTTTTTTTTTTTTTTTTTTAACCAAAATATGTAGTTAGGTATCTAAGTCCACCTTCTGGTGATTCCTGGAACATCTAACCAGAGACAGGAATTTTCTTAGGAGCAGATCACCTACAGTTTAGGCACTGCTGTCAGCATTCATTTGCTAGTATCGCCTTCTACCTAGTAATTTCACTGAACATTAAGATTGGCTCTAAAAGTCCTATGATGGTTTTAATGATAGGACTTGCTTATTTTGAAAATTTTCCTATACATCTGAGCACTTTACTAGGCCTGGCTGAAGTGATCAACACTGGCGGGTACGGCCCTGCAATTACCAGTTTTGTGGGCTCAAATGCAGGTTTATACACATATTCTTAGATGCCTTCACCCCTACGCAGTGCAGGAACAATTAGTGAAATTCTCCTGAAAATTAAGCCTCAGCACCTTACCAGTCAGAACAGTCAGAGTTAACACTGAAATCCATCAGCAACCAGTTATTAAAATTATGTAAGATCACACACAGAGTTTCCAAACTTCTCTCATAAAGAAAAATAAATATTAGATAAGTTATATAGATTGGGTTTCATTTCATAACAGATATCTCAATTGTATGCAAAATATGGGATAGTGAAACACATTACAGAACTGGCCAGTTTTCATTGAAAAAATATGTGCTCAGTTTCAAGTTTCTTTTGGGGTATGATTTAATTTTCACATGAGATATTTAAGTGGCAGTGACTACATTAAGAGAGACTTCTCCAGCTACCTGTCCTTTAACAGAGGAAAGAAAAATACATGAATGGTCCTCCCTTTAGCTGAGGAAGCCAAAAATTGAAATGTGGTGCACTTGAGCAGAGGCTCTTCCAATGTTCTGCTCTGCCCAGAAGCCAGCTGAGCACTGAAATCAGGGGAATCCAACCTTTCATGTGCTTCAGAAAGCGCAAACCTTCCTGGTTTCTGTCTTTGGCTTATTCAGAAGAATGGAAACAGCACAGAGAAAAGAGAGAACAGATATTGTGTAGCATTCACATACATGTCCTCAGTCATAGCATATCTGTCCGTCTAGGACCCTAGCAGAGCAGCAGCAATCTTTATTGCTAACTTGCCACCTGTACTTTGCAATTTCCTCTGCAGAACCAACAATACAGTAGGCTGCGGGAGACAAAGCACTGGTCAGACAGTATGGGATCCTGGGATATGGAGTGACAGGCTGAGGAAATGGCTCCAGAGAGGTGCTTTAATTTTATCATTCCAAAGCAGTTTGGCTTAACAGCAACTAAGACACAGAGGTACATGAAGCACATACATACACTAACAAACTCTAAAAAATGTTTTTATAACATTCTCCCCTCATTCCTGTGAGATACAGAGAATGCAAAATGGGATGAGACAGATTAAAAACTTCACTACTATGACACAGGGAAAATCCATATAACATTTATGCTCTTAATAACTTCAGTCACTGTGGAGCATGTATTCCATAACATGGCAGGCTGCAGCCTCATGGTGTCTGTGGTATTGACACATCTTTAGCTACTAAGCCATTAGACCATCTGATTTGATAAAGTCTTGCCACTGGTGTTGGAATAATTAAAGGGAAAAAATGAACACAATTCTGCATTTACAGAGAGAAAGAAGATTTACATAAGCAGAATCTCCAGTAACCAGACAGTGCAAAGAGCAAAACACAAGGGATACCAGCATGTAGGTATGACTTACTGAGAGGTGATTAGGTGTATCTGGATAAGAGCTATAACATGGGAGAGGGGAGGATGTATTTATACATAGTGTATTATTTATGCCCATTACTTCTAATTGCCTAACTAGTTCTCTTTCCTCTCACGTATACTTTAATACCCACCAACCAGGGAAAGATGTCTACAGCTAAATATCTGCCAATTATTATGGACTTTTGCTTAATATTCTATTGTTCCACTGACAGCACAGTTTTTAATATATCATTTTATACTATCCTGTACATCATCATTTTCCTGCCTCCCTTAGGGCCCTGGCTGTAATAGTTCTTATTTATTTCCACAAGCTAACATATATGCAAAAGATCTTGCAGTCATGATGTCTCCCCCACCATCTTCACCTCTTCCCATCTTTGTTTTTGTAATCCTTTTTGTCTGTTTTTAAAGTTACAGCATAAAGAAGTGTGAACACAGCATGTGCGTAGAAACATACCAGGGTCAAAAACACAGCTTGCTGTGTGGTTCCCTTCCCCATCCATAAATACACAAGGCACTCCTCTCCTGCTCAGCAGCGTTATACTGCAGCCTTTTCTTGTGGCCTGCAGATTTGTTTTTTAGCTAGTAAACTGGAAAACAGATCAAAAAGGAAATAAAGGAAAACTCCCTTGCTATTCAAATGGGTGAGGTAGCAGTTTAAAAGCCTGGGTAGTGACTGATCACCTCACAGAATGTGCTCAGCACCTTCTAAGAAAAGAACTGAACAGAGCATTGACTCTGGACTGGCAGTGCTGCAGTCTGGTTAGTTGCATGAAATGCTATGTCTTTTTGAGTGCTTGTTTTGCAAAAAGCTTTTTTTTGAAGAGAATCTGTACCAGTATAAGCTGGAGATAGCTGCAACTGCATTGCTGTCTCTGAAACAGAACAGGCATCTTTAGAATCAGTAGTTTTCAAACTTCCAGCAGTGTGTTTCTATAAATATATTTTGGCTGTGTTTTTCTTGGTGTAGGCTCTCTGGACACAATTTCATGAGGTCTGCTGGTTGACAGGTAGAAAAATACTTTTTTCCTTCAGATTTTAATAATAATGAAAAAGGGCACAAGCTTCATGGTCAAGACAGGACAGTGGGTACAACAAAACTGTTATCTTAAGGCAAAATTTACTGTCAGGGAAAATGGAACATTCCTTCTGAATTCACAAACTGGTAGTGCATGTGCAGGTTGGTTGTAGATGGTTGCTACAATAAGGCTTCTTTCATACAGGTGTGTTTATGCCCCAGGCTTGCTGGCCACAGTCCATTCCATTTACAGAAGCTGAATTAAACAATAACTACCGCATTGCAAAAAGAAGAAGAAAAAAAAACCAGAAAGGTGAGCGTCAAAAGGAGATGCCTGAGAGCTTTGTTAGGGCCAAGAAAAACCCTGTTGCAGTTGTCAGAGCTTGTTGATGTTGCATAGAAAAGCACTTTTTTTTTTTCTGCTGGATTTTGTGGTTCTGCCTTAGGAAAGAAAGTAAAATAGAACGGAAGAACAAAGTCCTACTCTATAAATCAGCAGCTGCTCCTTGCCAGATCAAAGGAGTGACATTTTTGCTCCTGGACTACTTGTCCACTTTAGGTGCTTGACAGACAGCTAACAGCTGGCCTGTTACATAGTATAGGAGAGTTTGGGTACATCTTCTTCAGAGTAGATGACAAGCTAATCAGAGATATCCATAGCACAGGACATGTGAGTGCACCTCGATCTCTTTAAACATACCCAGTACATAATTGCTAAACACCTTTATGCATTTTTGGCAAGTTGCTACTTAGGTAGTTTCCACTGAAAACTAAGGAGTATTAGTGCCTTAATCTAAGTTGATCAGGGAAGTTAAACAGATGTTAAATTTGTTGACAACTCTTTTTTTCAGGTCAGTTTAGGATTGGCTAAAAAAATTAATCTGAAACAGTTAGATGTGTAAAATGCTTTGATATGATATTCTTCAAAAACTACACTTCGTACAAGTTGCCTAAACTGGGCCCCTCAACTCCTGCGTCACAACATAGATAAGCTGCTGTGTTTTCAAGACTGCTGGACCCTCATTCGTTTTGAAAATCCTTCCCTGTGAGTTTAAGATGATAAATTAACACATCTTTAAATGCATGAGTTACTTAAGATTTAATAGATCTGTTATCTACCTTTAGCATGGATGTCTAAGTGCTAGCAAATCAAAGCACATGCCAAATTAGCTAAAATTGTATTTAGCATCTCCACAAGACATATGTATACAAACCTGGAATTTTAATGTCAGTAGTAAAAATTTCAAAGTGATTCAGTTTCTAGTTGATTCCCATCTGCAATAAATCAAGTACAGGATGAGGTTTTATACTACAGCTTATGTCTGTTGACTTTGCATTTTATCTGTAAGATATGAATAGCTAAAGAAGTATGTCTGTCTCCTCCCTTCCTTTCAAGTATCTTTAAAAGATCATTTTTACGGTGCATGATAAATAAGCATATGTGAATAACCTGATGGCACTCGGGAAAGAGCAGCAGCCACCTCCGGTGTGTGTTGTGTGGCTTCAGGTGTGATCGGGAGCCCTGCAAGGCGCCAGACATCCAGGGGGACGAGGGGTGATACTTTTTCGCTCAAGCGGGGTTTCCTGAGAGCCGGTGAGGAGACGCGTGCCCACCCGGGGACCCGGGCGGGTGTGCGGAGAGAACGCCTCACCACCGTCCCGGTAACAGCCGTGCGTAGCCCCCACCCGCCCTGGGGTGCCCCGCCGGGCTTGCTGCCCCGGGCCGCACAGCGCCATCCCCGCGGTCCCGCGGGTGCAGGCTCGGCGGCTGCGGGGCAGGCGGAGGCCCGGCCCCAGGGCAGCGGCCCGGGCCCCGGCGCGACGGCGGCACTCTGGCCCCACCTCATGGCGCCCAGCCGCACAGCGGGAGGCCTCCCCGGGGGGCACCGGGGGCCGAAACGCGGGGAGAACCCCGCTCTGCAGCAGGGAGTGGTAGCGCTTCTGCTGCCAGCGTTACCGGAGACCGGCCTGAGCGCCTGCTGGCCTGGGCTTTGGCGCTGGGACCTCGCGGGCCTGGGCCGGTGGCAAGGTCGACAGAATCACTGGGGCAGGCCGGCAGGAGAGCCAGGTGGCCACGGGGCCTCCGGGTGCTTGGGGAGCATTAGGGACCCCCGACTGCTCCTGGGCCTCCTGGACGCCTACCTTCGTTGTAGGAAAAGGCCTCCTGCCCCAGGAGCAAAGGCAGGGCAGCTCCCAGAGTCTGCACTCCATGGCAGGCAGCAGGCCCTTCCTTGGCAGAGCCGAACCATTTCCCTGTGCTCCCAAGAGGTAACCTGGTAACCAGGAGTTACATGTTTAACGAGACAGATTTTCTCTGCAGTAAATAGGTGCCTGTCTTGCCAGTTCCCATGATTTTATCACAAGGCTCAAGTTATTTCATGTTAACTTGAGGTCCCAACTCCAGGAGACAATGGTTAAGTGTGAATCTTCTAAAGTAAGTTTATAGATTTTGTGTCTGAGAAGAGCCGTTTGAAAATGTGGCACAATGACTGAAAGACTTGAAAAGTAAACACTGGGAAGAGTGCTGTTGAAATTTCTGATGTTTTAGGACAGTCTCACAGTTATGGGATGGGCAAATCCATGATTTCCAGCAATTGGCAACTCCAAGTGGCATAATGTATTTTTAGGAGCTCCAACATAAACATACAAGATGCGGCAGAGGTCTTTGGGATGGTTAGCGCCTGCCTCAGGCTGCCTCAGGCGCCCAGCTTACTTCCTCTCTGTCATCTTCTGGAGCCTTCTCTTCACCAAACGTGGTTGTTGACTTAGGTCCTCTGAATCACACTTTTGACAGATGTGAAATGTCTAAATTAGCTTTAAAAAGTCAATTTAAACTTCAGATTTAAAGTCTGTAACCCCCTCCTTGGTTTACATGGCTGTCCAAAACTATGTGAAGTTTTGTTAGGGAATAAACCTGCCTGTCCCTCCCTCTTCCTCTCAAAACCAGTCATGTAAGTGACTCCATCTCTCAGTGTTCATGACTTAGGGAAGGCTTATTTAGATGGCTCTTTTCCAGGCTACTCAGCTTTTTAAATTTCCTATAAGGAATGCTACAAATAAGAGTTGGTAACCAGGTGCCACATAGATTCAGTGAAGCATAAACAAGGGCTTTTTCAGCTAATTTTGTACATATATGTACAGAAGGGCACCTAAACCTAATTCTGTCAGTTTAGAATAAATATTGAAGAGAGAAGTCAAATAAACTAAGATAACTGGATTTTACTTGCTCAGATAAAAGTTTGGGTGATAGAAAAGAGTGCTGTAAAGGCAGGGGGGGTATATATTGATAAAAGTGTTTCTGCAAATTAGTCTTTTCTAATGCATTCTTTCACATTGCTCTGATCTGCTCAAAACTTCTGAAATGATCCTTTTAGCCTGGGAAAGAAGTCATTTTCTGGGTTACTTATAAAAACATTTTTTGTGACTTAGATATAACATTTCATGGGATATTTTCCCTTCCAAATTAGGACATTCTTTGGCAACAAGGGATCAGTGTAGTATATACTCTTGAGCTAAATACTGACATGTTCGTAGTCCAAATGCTGAAATATCATTTAGGCAAAGATTTATTTTCCCGTCTAAGGTGAAAACATTTGAATTATTTTTTTTAGAATGCATTCTTGTGCCCTTACTCAACAAAACATTGAAGCAGGTGCTTAAACCAGATTTATTCACCAAACTCAGCTCCCATTTACCTGTAATGAGAGCCAAGCTTCTCATCTAGATTTGGGAAGTTTTTGAAAAACCTTGATAGGCTGTTCTTCTGGGTACCTAAAAAATTTTAAAATTAGGCTTTATATTCAGATGACACAAAATTAACAGTTTTACCCCTACATTATTGTTGTTACTTTTATTTATATTATTTCCATGACTAAGCCTGTGACAACATTCATTTAGTATCTCTGCAGTTTTCAGGCAAAAGAGCAGAAGTGTCTTCTTGGGCTAAAATCTAAATTGAGTAAAAACTTTCCTTCTCATTAATCCTTTTAGAGAACTGATTGTGAATTCATCTCACAAATTTGTTTATTTCTGTTTTTCACATAAAGAATTGAGAACCCATTTATGCAGTGGCTGGTTTGTTAAATAAATGCAGCATTTTAACACCTCATATTCTGGGATGGATATTTTAAGAGGAAATACAGGTTGAACACTGATAGTGAAAGCTTTGAATTGTATGTGGTAGCTCTGTGTTTTTCCTCAGTTTCTCAGAGGGAGTAATATACTCTGCTGTGGGGGACTGGTTCAGTTTTGCACCAGTTTCATCTCACAAAAGATATTAAACACATAGACAAGTGACTGGAGTTAAATACCACTCTCTGCTTGAGTTCAGACTTAGACCCTAAGGTAGGAATGAACTGGAGTTTCCTAAGCTTTCATGCATTTCATCCTGCTGAAACACAACCTGTTGTGACCCTACTTACGTAAAGTGAATTTTCCATGATAGCCGTAGAGTAAAACTAGAGATGTTTCTAATTCTGATTGCCAATCAGTAGAGCCACCAACAGTTCATTTCAAGCACTAATCTTACTCAGGTTCAGTTATGGAGGGGTCTCAGTGTTTTGAAATACATGTACAGTGTGTATAAAAAGGACAGTGGAAACAACAGCAAAATTATTTTTAAATATGCCAGATCTGAGCAAGCAGACTGAGAGATCTCAGTTTGCTATTTATTCGCTTTTGCACTTTGTAGGAACATCTCTCTGTGATTTTATCTGAGTATTATTTATTGTAAAAATAAAATGTATTATGTAAATGTAAGTTTAACATCATTTGATATGACTTGAGATAAAATACAATAAAAATATAAAGAAGATGAATTACAGGACTTCTGGTAAAATGCAGCATACATGTTTATTTTGGACAAAGAAAACCAAGGCTCTATTTGAAGAGATGCAATGAAATGCATATATTTAGATTATATTGTCATGCTAATTAGAAATGGTAGGAACCAATTAGGAGTAGGGCTACCAAATCATCAGACTAGACTGCATATTCACTAGTATACCTTTACTGCTCTACTGTTTTTCTGCTGGAAGCAGATAAAAATGAAATCACTTTTTCTTAAAGTCCATATTGTTGTGCATTTTGAGCCAGATTTTGGTCTTTCATAAATTCTCCCACAAAAGTGACTGGAACTACTTGTGTGAGAAAAACAGGCTCTGGTTATAGGAAATATAGGTGACTGCTTTATGTAGCAATTAAAGAAAAATGCAAGATGCAAAAGCCCTTCATTCAATTCAAATGGCTATTTGAATAAGGGAGGTTGGTAATCTGTCATTTGCAAAAGGCTGGAAGTGAGATTTTCATTAAACATACTATGTCAACGACATGTATTTCTCAGCATTACACACCTCGTTTATCATTCTGGAATGAGGACCAAGTGCCATGTGAATGTAGAGTTTGTGAAGGTATCGCCTCACAACCCTGGAGGCTGATGACCTGTCTTTATCTACACAGCAGGTAAGGCACAAACAGTGGCAATGTGAGCTCTCTCTGCAGTCCCCTGCCAGTGTGCCTGACTGCTAAGATGAGGGAACAAAGGAAAGATAGCATATGGATAGCAGATTGTAGAGTGCTGAAAGAGGACTGAGGAAATCTATGTTGGGTGTGTGGCTCTGCCAAAGATCTCTCGTATGACTTTGGCCTTGTCACTTAATCTCCTTCTGTCTCCATTCTCCTTTGCAAACAGGGAGAAGGCATCTCTCCTATCCCCCAGGCTTTGCCTGGAAATCTGTTCAGACCCCAAATTCTCTTGGATGGTGTGCTTGTGCAGCATGGGGTGGAGAAAGACTGAGCTTCATTGAGTCCTCTAACTGCTGCTATCATCCAAATAATAGGAATTGCTATTAACAGAAGGATGACAAAGAAATCCATGTCTTCATAGATTTTACTCTTCTTTTCAGGCCATTCAATCTTTTGGTCTCTGAGTGAAGGGTATGAACAAGACAGACAATTAGAGTCAGGAGCAGAGCTGTGAATTCTTCATTTATAGGGTTCCAAATAATGCTGGGAAAAGTGACATTGATGTTCTCTTTTTTCACCTGTCTCTTAATGCCTTTTGAAGGCATTTGTGCCAAAATAGCATCACAGTGTTTCTGCAACACACCAACTGAAGTGCTGTGCAAAAGGCTCTATTTTGCTTTACTTTGGTCCTGGAGATGTCTCCCTAAGGTATAAAAAAAAAAACCTCAAAAAATGTAAAGGCTAGGGCAGGGACTGTAGTTTCTACATCTCTGTTATGCACTGTGCATATTTATGGGGCAGTATAAAGAACAAATAATAACCACAAACAACTGCATTCTGTACCCTTGTCTACCAGTTGTGCTGATGCATTACATGATTTAGCTGCTGCTAACAAAACTAGGATCTGATTTTTAGCTTCACCTGAAATGTGTGTCCTTTTTGCACCCGAAATTTTGCAAATATAAATAATTTCATATGTAATTTTTCAGATGTACCCATTAGTGGATGTAACTGATGCCTTTTATGGACAAGATTTTCAGAGCAGGCATAGAAATGGAATTTCAAACTAATCTGGATGCCTAAAGTCTCTGTGCTCCTATGTCTTTCTAAGCGTGTGATAGTGTGTCTTTACTTCCAACAGTGTTGATAGTCTATAGGACATCATTTGCACCAGCAGTTACCCATGTGTGCAAAAGAAAATAATAAAAACAGAAATCAAACCCAGCACTATTTTTGCAAGTTTTACTGAACAAATAAAAAAAGTTTTACTTTCATAGCTGTTTTTGTTTTTTTTTTTTTTCTCTAGGGAAAAAAAGATTGGGGTACTTACTATTAGGGCTTTAACTCCCATTTCCAAAACAACTACTAAGTTGCCTCTACATAGAGTTCACAGTGAAATGCTGGCTTTATTCACATCACTGGAATAAAATAAGGCCAAGCACTTCTGGGAGAAAAAGACTGGGCCAGATTGGGTTTTCCAAACCCAAAGTGGAGTATCCTCATTTGCATGCTCATGGAGGTGAAGCAGTTGTCACCTGAAACCCTTCAGGACTTAGAATTTTTTTAATGCTGTGCCTTGTTGTGTGAGCCCATTGAAAGAACACTTCAGAGGGCACCCATTTCTTGCTAATGTAAACTTTCTGAGGAGTATCCAAAGATATGACCTCTGGGTGAACCTTTAACCTTCCCCTTAATTATTTGTTTGAAGACAGTGTCGAGTTCTCCCGCTGAGAGCCAAGGCCCATAATGCCTCGCAGCCCTGTGAGCCAGGGTGTATGTGCAGGGAAGTGGAGAGGGACATAAATAAGGGGACCACCAGATGTAAATAATAAAAGTGGTTGGGGTTTAAATAAAAAACGAAAAAGCAATTTGGCTTCCCTGAAGAGTGGCCTGATTGAAGAAAAGGGGTTAGTAAGGCGGAAAGTGTGTGCGTGTGGGGGGATGTTTCTGTTGTCTGTGATTTTTTACAGGCCTAAATAAGCGTTCATTGCATTCTTTAAAACCTTGCCATCTGTATACACCATTAGAAGCTCATAGGAGGAGAGAAAACAGTCTTATCAGGCTTTTCTGTTAATCTCTATTGGCCTTAACTTCAGCTGATAAAAGGTGCATTGGATGGAGGAGGTTAGGGTCAGGCTCCATTTGGTCAGTGCGGTAATGTTCTGGAAAGCAGCTCAGCAAATTAGGTCCTATCGGGGACCTTTGTCTTTGGTGGGGGGGAAACACCCTTCAAAATCACCGCACTGGGGTAGGAAATGCCTTCCTTGTGCTGCAGTCAGAAGGGAATAAACAAGTACATCAACTGTGTCTGATTTTTTATTTTAGTATCTGAAGTCATGACTAATTCTGAGGCAGGATGACATTTCTGACAACTGAATTATACTTTTCCTAAAGAATAAAGAATGCCTTTTGGATGTAAACAGAGATGCAAAAGAGCCCTGTAGTGGTACTTGTAGCATTTATGCCTCTGTCTAATGAAATTTCCACGACTGTGATTACGGAATATGCAATCGAAGGTGTGCCACTGTCTTTTATTATCAGTGGAGGAATTTAACCGGGGGGTGGGAGGGAGGGAAAGGAGGAGGGAAGCCAACAAAAGGCCTTGCTGAGTTGATGCTATATAAAGGCTAGCAATTTACTAAATGAGCAGATGAACTTAGTTTTCAGTTAACTGACTGAAAGACTTCGCTAAGGGTTGGATCGGGCCCAATGGCAATTATTGGAGGCTGTTTTGGATGATGGGCATGTTAGTATTTCTGAAGAGGATTAAACACTAGTATTCGACTTCATTAGCACTCCTTCAGGGTCACCAGCCGAAAGCCTGAGCTGTGAAATAGCATACAAAACCTGCATGAAGGCTCCAAAGTGTTCTCAAAAACAAAGAGGGGGGACAAAAACAAGCGTGGCTCCTGAGTGATAGAAAATTGCCCTGTTTTGAAAGAAATTCTGTGAATAGGCAAGTTTTAAAATTATTTTAGGGAAATTAATTTGACTTAGCTTGTGCCGATGTGGATCGCTGCGCATTAAGCTAATAAGAAATATGTAAGCACTTATTTTTGGATTACCAGCAAAATTAATTCCAGGCTCCACAGCCAACTAACTGCCTTTACCAGTGCTCACAAGCTGCGGCAACCGCCCTGTTTTGAGATTAAAAAAAAAAAGAAAGAAGGTTATTTTGGGCCTAATATTAACCACATGTACCTGCGGCTGGGGGGTTCTAACGAGTTGAAAGATGCCCAAGCTTAGGGCAGCCTGCTGCCTTGCACGGGGTGTCCCAGCTCAGCCGCAGAGGTCATCCCCAGCTGGCACTGACCTCCAAACGACCCCCGCCTTTACGGGCTCCAACTGCAGGAGTTGCAGAAGAGCAGAAGTCTTTCTGGGCCGGCACTTATTGCTGCTGCGCTGGTGATAAAACTTCAGACAGCCTAATTGATGGCTTTGCTGACCTAAGGATACCTTGTGAAAGCACGGAGTGGCAAAGCCTGGTCCTCATTTATGGCCAGCTGCAAGGGTAGCTGGATCCCAAGGATGGAAAGGAGGGGGAGGCTCCCAGCCTGTGAACTTTAACCAGGTTCCAAGCCACTCTAGGAAGTTAAAGAAACATTGTCTTCTAACTCAGGTTTTTGGTCGCATTTGCATGTTCAAAGCCTTCTAGCAAATCCTGCTTTGAACTGTCTAGTAAGATAAGTGTGTTACCAGGTACAATTTCAGAGCACTTAGAGGAAAATCCTTTAAAGTGAAATTGTACTCTTTTAAAAAAGCAATGCAATGCAAAACACATTGCTGCACCATGCTAAAATGCTGTCAGTTTTAAAGCAGAGGTGTTCTCAAAATACAGAAGCGAGCTGATGAAAGGAGGACTTCCATTCTTTGTATTCTGTTGCAGGTTTATTAATGCCAGAAGAAGAATAGTACAGCCTATGATTGACCAGTCAAATCGAGCAGGCAAGTTCCAAGTAGTATCTGTATTCAAGTCCCACAGGCGCAAATCCTCATCAAGTTATTCTTCAGGAGTCCCATCACCTGGTAAATAAATGCTCCAACCAGGCATTCTGGGAGATTTTTTTTTCTTATGTCCCCAGAATTCCGCTGTAGGAAGCAACTTCGCTAATTGGTGCTAATTGGAGATTTCCCACCCTGACTCTACTGAAACTGCTTTTTATTTTCTCTCTGAATTGGTAATTGGGTACAAGTAGTAGTGCCACAAGCAGTTTGTTTGACTGTGAGCGCTTGAATTACTCATTGCTTGTCTGCATCCAATCAGCAGGACAATCTCATTTTCTTGCTACCCACAACTCCTTGGTGTATGCATTGCTTTCACTTCTGGAAAGCGAGCTGTAAAACTCATTGTATCCATTCATTTGCTTTGACTATTCACAATATGCTACTAATGCGACA
>CM029924.1:25159454-25289454 GCA_017639245.1 Myiopsitta monachus
TCTGTTATGTGCATTATCCTGCTGAATGATCAAATTAAATGCAAACTAGAATTTGAATGTCTGCAAACATTGGCAAGAATCTGCAGCTAATTTTAGACGGAAGATTTGCAGTGTCTGTTGTTTTTCCTGTTCATTTTAGATGGGTAAATTGTGAAAACGTTGAGGAATCTGACCTGCTTTTTTTTCCCCCCTTTTTGTCTAGGTTTGCAAGGCATGCCAGGGGACTACGTATCTCAGGGTGGTCCTATGGGTATGAGTATGGCACAGCCAAGTTACACTCCTCCCCAGATGACCCCACACTCTACTCAATTAAGACATGGACCCCCAATCCATTCATATTTGCCAAGTCACCCCCATCACCCAGCCATGATGATGCACGGAGGACCCCCTACCCACCCTGGAATGACCATGTCAGCACAGAGCCCCACAGTGTTAAATTCTGTAGACCCCAGTGTTGGTGGACAGGTTATGGACATTCATACCCAATAGTAAAAAGGAACTCAAGGGAAAAACAAAACAAAAGAAAAGAAAAAACAAAAACTATTTTAAGACTTTTGAACTTTGACCAGATGTTGACACTTAATACGAAATTCCAGACAGCTGTGATTATTTTTTACTTTTTGTCATTTTTCATCAACAACAGAGGACCAACAAAACAAGAACACAAATGTGAATTCATGGGCTCACTGAAATGAAAATGTCCATGTACAGATCCTCTGGAAAAAAAAAAAAAAGACTCCAAGAGTTATAACTACTGTAGTATAAACATAGGAACTAAGTTAACTTGTACATTTCTGTTGATCACTCCGTTACGTTGCCTCAAATAGTTTTAGAGAAAAAAAAATCCTTGTTTTCCACACTATGTGTGTTGTTCCCAAAAGAATGACTGTTTTGGTTCAGCAGTGAAGTCACTATCCATAAGAGACCTGTTTCGGCCAGTGAGAAAAGAACTACCCTGGAGATGAAGATTAAAAGTCTTGCTGGGTCTCTCACCACTCAGAAGACTGTTCCAAGAAGGCCTTGCCATTCCCTCGTTTTGTTCCTTCATAAAATGTGTCCTTTAGTTTCAAACAGATCTTTAGAGTTTGTGCTTCATTAAGCCTCTCCCCATTCCTCCCCGGTCTATTTTTTTTTTTTTTGGGACTCTTCTTCAAAAGAGCTTGCAGGTGAAGATTTAAAAGACAGAACAGACAGAGCAGGAGCTTCTTCCAGTAGTTCTGAGCCTTGGCTTTGGACAAAACAAAACTAAAAGTTGGGCAGCTTTCCTCAATGAAAGAAGTTACTAATGGTCTTTGCACCAAACCTAGGACTTTATCACGAACTCAAAGCTTGGGAAAAAAAAAGCAAGAGAATACTGTAACAAACTTCGTACAGAGTTCGGTCTATTAATTGTTTCATGTTAGATATTCTATGTGTTTACCTCAATTGAAAAAAAAAAGAATGTTTTTGCTAGTATCAGATCTGCTGTGGAATTGGTATTGTATGTCCATGAATTCTTCCTTTCTCAGCACGTGTTCCTCACTAGAAGAAAATGCTGTTACCTTTAAGCTTTGTCAAAATTTACATTAAAATACTTGTATGAGGACTGTGACGTTATGTTTTAAAAAGAAAAAAAAAAGGTGTTAAGTCACAAAATGCGGTAATAAATATTTCATTTTTGATTTTTTGTTAGGCTTTTGTGTTTTTAATCATGCTTAGGAGAGACCAAAGTTATTGGAAGAGATGTCTCAAACACATTTCTTATCAGCACGGAGAGGAAAGGTTGGAAAAATTAGAAACAAGCTTGTCATCAGAATTCACAGAATAATTGACTGAAAGAACGTCTGAGGTTATCTATTTCTGCTGATTGTTGATATTTATGCCAGGCTAAACAAAATTTACAATATTCTCTCACTAGCTTATGTTTCAGAGAGTTTTCTAATATCGGTACTACCTGCTAATAACATGGAGGCTGACTCTGAGTTGTGAAGGCCCAGATAGCAGACCAGTAGGCCCGTGAATGTTAAGTGTATGTGTACATGCACCTGTAACCACTGCAGACCATATATCCAGCTGTTTAGCTCAGAGGTGAAGAATGATTGCAATGCAAGAGCAGGTTCAAAAGTTTTAGGAGGAGAAATGCAGCTTTGAGTTTTATGAGAGTTTTACCTGTGTGAGGATTGTGTAATCTAGCTTCTGAGATTGTTTTATTGCTTTTCTTGTCTTCAGTTAATCGAAAAAGAGAGAGAGAGAAAAAAAAAAAAAAAAAGAACATCAGCTAATAAGGGAAAATGTTAATTTGATATTTTGTATATAAGTGGCTCGTGAAGATTCACCGTGAGAGTTTGATTTTACTTAAGCAAAAGCTCATGGCATTTTGAAGCAACTCAAGGAATGTTTGTGCTAGGAAGACATCCGTGTGGTTAGAAATAGACACTTTTTGCTGCCCTCAGTGGCATTGCTCTGTCAGGGGGAGCAGGATGCGGCCCGGAGAGCTGAGAAAGCTGTGGCTTTATCTCTGGGAGGAGAGGAGGGGGACAGGGCTCGTAATAGCTTTAACTTTCTAGGAAACAAACGTTACCGACTTTGCCATCCATCAATGTGTAACCCCTCTCTTCCTTGCTCCTCCTCATCATTCCAGCTGACCAGGGTGTTACTAAAAACTCTGAGTGACAACTTTTACCTTTGGAATGTGTAAAGATGCTCAGCCTAGTAGTTAATGTTTAATTTCTGAGCTGAGTAAATGGACCCACGATGCTGGTGACAGAAGGGAGGATGCCAGTAGAATGGGTGCAAGGACTTATTTAGCAATAGGGTCCTGCTTTGTTGGCATCTTTTTCAGGTATCCATATGAAATTTAGGTGATAATTACCCGCTTGTCTTTGATGCTCTGTCCTGGTTAAAATCATGGCGACCCCTCAGTCTTGTTAAAGAGGAGCACACCCCAGGTTCCCATTTCCAGATTCTCTGATTCTTGCGATGCAGAAAATGTGAAGGCGAGATTGTTTGTGTTGCCACTTGCAAAGGGAGGCTTTTCTATTTTAGTTTTTTTTTTTTTTAAATCAGTACTTTATTTCTTTGCAGATCTTTTCTTTACAATTTGAGGAGAAATGTCAGAAAACGTCCTTGTCCTGGTAGAAGGGCAGGAAAGAATATATCCATAGTAGAGTATTGGGGGTGGGGGTGGTGGTGGGTGTTATAATGAACTGAATATTTGCATTGCTATGTTGTCTTTTATTTTCTTTCCTTTCCCCCCCCCCCTCTTTGGGCTGTGCTCTCCACGAGATGTGTTGCTGAAACCTAAGGTACAATAACGTGCAGAAATTTCTCCATCTGAGATTTACTGTTTAGCATGGAAGGTTCCGATTTTGGTATTTTTAAGAACTGCTCAGCTGTCAAAAGCAAACAAAACGGGAATAATGTTTTGACAGCGGTATAGTGTTAAAGAAATACTAGTCTGAATAAAAATTGCTTATACTGTGGGAAACGAGGGGTAACAGAAGAAACACCTTTTATTTACACACACACATGTTTATAATCCCAAATTTCCATTTATCCGAGCGGATCTGGGCCGGGAGCTGTAGCCACCACAAACGAGGGATTTTTCTTCCAGATTTTCCTGCCTTTCAGGCGAAGAGAGGAGGGGAGCGCGCCTCCGCCAGCGCGCCCGCCCGAGCCCTGCACGCCGCGGCCAGCGGGCACTGCGGGGCCGAAGAGGAGATGCCAGGGAGCCGGGCGCTTCCCCTCGCTCATAGCCGCAGAGGGAGCCAGGCAGAGAAAAGTGCCACAGATCAGGTTTGCGGGGGCCGGGGTTCGGGGGTCGGGGCCGGGCGTGGGAAGGGGCTGCGGCGGAGACAGCACACGGAACGTCTCGCCCAGCCGGTGCCGCCGGTTGGTTTCTCCCATAGCACCAGCGGCTCCCGGGGCTTTCCGAGGGGAGCGAGGGTCTCCCGGCGGCGCCTCGGCGGGGGGCAATTCGGAGCCAGCAGCCCGGCTGCCCCCCGCGGCGTGCACTGGGACGAGAACCCGTTCGACCCAGGAAATGCCCAAGCCTTTTTCCCAGGCGCGGCGCTGCGGGACCGGGGGTCTCTGACCCGCCGGGCCCTGAGTTCGGTCCAGGAGACGCGGGGCCGGGTTTGGAACCTGCTGACAGAGCTTCGGGGAGACAAAACCCGCTGGCGGTGAGGGAGGGAGAAGCAGGCATCACCGGGCGGAGCGGGACGGGGAGAGGTCGGGAGGGTGGGACGGGAGAGAGTGGGGGTTTGTGTGTGTGTGGGGGGAAGGTTTGAAGGCAAATTTTAATATTAATAGTTTTGGTGGCAAGAAAGAGACAGACAGAGGGAGGTTGCTCCTCTGGGCAGAGTCTCTGCGACAGTGATGATGGATGACCCCACACAGCCAAACAACTCCTCCCCTTCGTCCCCGCACGGTGTCAGAGCTACTTTCCTTGCAGCTTTAGGAATAAAATAAATACACACCCTCTCCCCCTTCCTCTCATCGATTTATGGATCATTATGAATCAATTACTGCTCTCAATATTTTAGAATCTGCTTACATAAAAGGGGGCCTGAGGCCGGGAAAAAAACAACAACAAACAAACAAACAAAAAAAAAACCAAACCAAAAACCCAACCAAACCAAACCAAACAAACACGAAAAAAAACCTCGTTAATTTTTGCCTTAGTAAGAACTGCCTTGTGCACTCCTGCAACTAAAAAAAATGCTGCTAATAATTCGGGTTTAACCGTTTCCTAAGAGCCGCCGTTCCGGGGGAGGGGGTGGATGTCGTAGATACGCATCTCCAAGAGCGACTTTCCAACTAGGGGCTTCCACAGGGGGTGTAAAGAGCAGTGCACCCAGGCGGTGCGCGTAACCTCAGCGCTCAACTCTCCCAGAGAAGGAAAAATGGGAGGAGAGAGGGGGGAAAAAGGAAGGAAGCCCCATAGCACCGTCCCCATCCCCCCCAACAGACTGTGGTACCATGGGAGGGCGCGGGGCCGGGCGGCGGGGCGCGGAGCCCGGCTCGGTGGCTCCTTGCTCGGGGAATGAGTCTGTGCAGCAGGGACAGAAATTGCGTGAAGTTGGATTTCTGTCGCTTTCTCAGTGTTCTCCCATTTGCAGCAGTGTTTGAGGATCTCAAGGTGTTTCTATGGCTACCTTGTGTATGTGGGAGGGTCATATGTGGGGGTGCCCGAGAGAAAAGGCAACTCTTGGGTGATCATTTATCAATGTCACCCACATAATGATTCTCTCTGCAGCCTTCTATTGATGAGGATAATTACATTAGCTCAGAGTGACTGATCAATGAAAAACCACCAAACAAAAACTTCTTTACTCTCCTATAATACCAAAAACCGATACAGAAATAAGATAGAAAGAGAGGGTGGGATTTCCCTTTCCCTTCCCTTTAGCGATGAGTTTTGCAGCGAACAAGGGAATGTAAGGAAATTCTATCCGATTAGGTTTGGCTTTTTTTCAAGAAAAAAAAAAAGAGGCTACCATTTTGCGAAATTGTCCCCTCCAACCTCTTGCCATTACCCCTTGCCTGGTAAAGGCAAATCGCTATTTAAAATACAAAAAAAATTCAAACAACCGCTTCTCCCCTGGATCCCAAATCCTTCGCTTTTATACTTGTATTTTGTTATCAGGGGTGGGATGTGAAGGAGGACGGAATAATACCATAGTTTGGAGCTGCGAAGAGGGAAAGGGCAGGCAAATAACTTTTCTTTCGCAGTTGCAACTGTCTCTGTCAGGTTTTCTTTGTTTTTATCACTTCATAAAGTGTCTCTAGTAAAGATGGAATGTGGTCTCCCTGAGATGCTGCTCTGTTGGTGAAAGTTTGCAATTAAATTACGGGTTAGTTTCTTGCCAGAGTTAAAAATCAATGTTTTCTCAATTAAAGGGAATTTTAATGCTTTTACTTGGGAGTTGTTAAGGACGCCGTAAATTTTATTGCAATGCCTCTAAGCTCTGAAGCCCTGCCAGTGGACAGGTTGATATTCATGTTGGTTTTGGGGAAGCAGGCTGTTGCTGGTTTTGTTCTCGCTCTAAAAGGCCTTCTTCGAAAAACTCAATCATTTTGAACAACTGAAAGACAAACTGATGCAGGAGGGGAGGGGGGGCGGTGGAGTCAAGGCTATTCCTTCTGCCCTCCCCTCTCCGTTCGGTACTAGTGAGCAGCACCCCTCGCTCTGGCAGATCAGCCTGCCTCAGTGTGTTTCCACGGGGCTCAAGGGCGGGTTTTCAGCTGGTTTATGGAGGAAAGGAAAAAGGTTTCCATTTAGGAGCACGTGTTTTGAAGGAGTCCCTTTCCCCCTAGAGAAGGGCCGGAGCGGGTTCGGGGGCAAGGGAGTACACCACCGCCGCGCACTCCACGGGCTGCTCCGAAGGGGGCTCCTCTTCGGCGGCCGTAGCGCTAGTAAAGGACTATGTCCGGTCCCGGTAAAGACCTTACAGTTCTGTAAGCAACTTCTTACGGAGTTAACACTGGCACTGGAAGCTGGAATAGGACTGTCAAATGTTCTCCCACTCGACTCCACTCCCCCCCCCCCCCCCCCCCCGGATATTTTGTCTTTACAGGCTACTGCCAAGTAAAATCTCCGTCAGGAGGCAGATCCTGAACCCATTTACACGGGGTTAATTCCTCTAGCCGCAGGAGAGCTCTTCCCCGGGCCGTGAGATCAGAAATAGGCCCCTATCGCCCGGTTTTGTCCGAGGCGTGTTTAAAATTCCTTAAATTAACTCCATGAAGGACTGGTGCAAACTCCTTTCATTAAAGCGACTGTCAGGTTCATCGAGATTAGGATAGAGAAAACGCAGAGTAGGATGTGGTTATTATTTATACTATAGTCCACTGTAACAGTTGGAAGGGGAGGATTAGGGAGCGCTTTTGAAAGGGGGACAGAGAGAGCGAGAGAGATGTAACGCGGCGATTTGAACAAAGGTGCTTCATGTGCCCTGTCCCATGTCCCGTTCTTCCCCGGCAGCCGTCCCGGCCGCGCTCCTCCTCCCGCGCCGGCCCCAGCGTCCCGCACCGCTCCGGCGGGGACCGGCACAGGTAACCCCATCCCTCTGATTTACACTCCAGGTTCATATAGTTCTGCTGGAGTCTGGTGCCGACACTAAACACAGTCAGCCCTTGGAGGGGCGGGTGGAGACAGGCAGAAAAAGTAAAAGAAGAGGAAGGGGGGCTTTCCACTCTCAAGCTTGTGTCTGTGTTTAGAAATGCAGGGCAAGGGAGAAAACCAAGCCATAATCTAGCTCTCATCGAGCAGGTTTACATTCGGACCTGGCTGAAGTGAGGGGGACAGAGGACAGCGCAGTACTTGTGTCTGGCTGGGGCGGAGGTGAGGAGCTTTATTTATTTTTTTCTATTTTTCCTGCGTCTGTTTCCCCAGTTCGGAAACATTTTCAAATCTATGAGCCTTGAATGGACAAATACTCGCTATTAATATGGGACATGGGCGAGTGGCAAAAAAACTGAATGGAAACTGTGCGGCAGCTTTGGGAGAAGCTAACGATGTGCTTCAGCTCTTGCCATCGCGGGGAAGGAGAGAGGGGGAACCCCCTTCTGATTAATAACTAGCAGGGTAATGTTGAGGGCTTTTTCTGCCCGATTGCCTTTTTGAATTAGAGCCGATTTCTTCACACTTCAATAGGGCCTGTCTCTTTTAAAATGACTGACAGATTTGTTTCTCCTTTTTTCTCTCCCTGAGACTTAATGATGTAAATTTTCTAATTAGTTAAATCACGTTGCTTAAAGGCCTTAATATTTACCGGGCAAGGAACGTTAGCAGCGTTCGAAGCTCTCGAAATAACCAGCGAAATAACATTAGGCTTTTTCGAGGGCGAGAGGGGGGGAAGAGCGGCGGGAGGGGCAGGCTGGGGGAATATCATGTAAAATGAGGGAGAGCTGAAGTTCAGCCCGGAGCTTCTTCCCTCCTCCCCCAAGCCCCCAAACCCGCTTTTATTTTTCAATCAGCTAAGATTTAATTAGGAGCCCGCAGGCCGGACGATCTGATATTTTCTCATTAGTTTCCCATCAGTAATCTTGAGTGTTAGATTGGCTTAAAGGTTGTCAACATTTGACCAATTTTATTTAAGGCAAAGAGATCGCGCCTTGTAGCTCCGGGACCCGAGATCGGGAAATAAATCCTGCCTCGATCAGCGGAACTAACACGCGAAAAAAAGATGTTGACAGTTCATCCTTGTATTTAATAAGTTGCGTAACGTGCGGGGCACGCACACGCACGGGGTGAAGCGAGGCGCGGGGACACCCGTTGCAGGCCAAGGCCCGGTAACACGCACACCTGGACGGAGGGGTGTTGGTGATGGTGCGCGTGTGGGTGCGTACACTGGTGTGTGTCCATGTGCGTACGCGCGTGTGCGCTTATGTGCGTGCGTACGCGTGTCCGTGGGCGGTGCGGGCTCCCAGGCGCAACGTCGGAGTGCCCCCTGCTGGCCGCGCCCAGCGCCGCCTCGGAGCAGCGCCCCTTTTCCCTGCGCGCTGCCCTGCGCGCCCTGGGGTGCGGGGTAAAGGGTTAAACGCACTGGGAGCGCAGGCAGAGGACTGCGCGCGTTAGCATAAAACGCAGCCCTGCCTCGCGCCCCTTTTGCCCCGGGAGGTGGTAACACGAACTGTGCACGGGGCGGTCCTCTCCCTGCTGCCAGGAGCGCGGAGCTGCAGAGTGGGGTTTGTGGGTGGCGATGAGGAGGAGAAACGCGCTGTTATAGCCCCCGCCGCTGACTTCACGTCTCGCTTGGCAGGGCAGAGAGGGGCAAAGGCAGCCCCGCTGGCCCCACGCCGGTCCTGCCGCCCCCCAGACTCAGCTCCCGGGGCCCGGCACGGCAGCGGAGCAAAACAACGGGGAGACTGGGGGGGGGGGGAGGAAAGGGCAATAAAACACTGCCAAGTGAGCGTCACATGACCCCGGTAATTTATAGGTAAGCTCACGGTTTGGTGTTTGTTGAAAACACGATAGAAGTGTAAAACCAACCGATCTGCTGCTGTTTCACCCCGGGCTTCTCTCTGAGAGAGCGCTCTGCTCCGCACCACCCTGAGCGCACTCCGCGCCGACTCCGCTTCCCGCCGGGCCGCGCTCGCCTCCAGCCCCTACGAGGGGCTGGGGAAGCGGCCTGGCCGAGCGCGGAGAGCCCGCGGCGCGTGGACCGCTCCGGCAGGACAGCGCCGATGGTGGGCAGCGCAGGCAGAGCTCCGCCAGAGCTGCCCTGCATTGCCCGCGTTTAAAGAGGCTCCACAGCCTCCTGTACACCGGGGCACCACGGTTACTTGTAGTTTCGACGGATATTTTGCCCATTTAATAAAAAATACATAAAATGCCACAAACCCAACACTGAAACCCACGTCCCGTCTGCTCCCGGCTGCGCTAAGTCCAGCCTAAACAATGCTTTGCGGGAGATCTGGTTTGCTGGAGCGAGACAGTAGTTGCTGAAATTTATTTTCTTTTTAAAAATATGCGTGTACGGGAATGGGGGAGGGTGGACAAGAATATTTATCAGAATACAAGGAGATACCTTTCTTGAAACAAAGGCAAGGGGAGTCATCTCAGTTGCAAACCCATCGGGCAAAGACCAAATAACAATATTTATAGGAAGGCGTTCAGAAATACAGTGTGCTTAAATAACAACAACAAATGCTTCCTACAGTTGCTACAGCGCAGCCTAATAAAAAATTAGCCTTACCGACGACAGTCTTGTCAACATCTTAAGTAAATTATCATAGCGATGGTCTTTGAGGAAGAGAACCCGCACCCCTTGCTAAAACACCTCCTATCATTAATCTTAACTCACTTGAAGATTATGATGGAAGGAATGGGATCAGTAACCATTATCATCTCAAATTGCTGCTAAAAACTCCGCTGTTTATTTTTGCAACCAAAGCGAATGTAGCTGAGAAGCGCAGAGCGGGAGGAAAGGCAAACCCGTGAAAGGCAGAACAATCGAGGAGAATCCTGTTGCAACCTCGATGACAAACACATGGAAAAAGCTGTTACTGCGCTGCGGATTGCTGGAATTTGGGTAGACATTAGGAAAACAAACAAAGCGATGGCTCCGCACCAGTTTTGTAAACGCATCGGTACACTCAAGGAAAGGTAACTTCTTCAAATTAGTTGTATTTTCCTGAGTATTCGGTATTTACCTTTACCTACATCGGTTATTTGGTAAAGATCAAGACTATTAAAAACGCACTTGCACCTTTCATTGCTTGTATCTGTAAATAAATTTATTTTGACCTTTACTGCTCGTACTTGGGTCTGTATTGCCTGTTTTCCTAGGACCGTCAGAATAAAGTCTGTAGTATAATTTTATGAGGACCCGACATGCTCGAAATACTTGCTCCGAGTGAAACCTTTTTAGGAGCGACCTGTGATTTTTATTGTAGCCTCTCCTGTTAGAGTATGACTCCCGCTGGAAATGAATTTTTACAGCTGAAAAATAATTTATTTTTTTCTCTTCCCTCCTCCTTGTAAACTACTTCCAGGGTTTGGCAGAGAAGGGAGGATCTGCTGGCTTAGGGACAGACGACCTGAAATGTTATCAATGTGCCTTTACACCTTCCATGAATCCACAAATCGATGGGAGTTGGGCACATGCCTGAGTGCAATCAAACTCAGCAGGTTTCTGGAGTTAGTAATTCAAAGCGTAGAAGTTTACACGAAGCCTTTCCCCAGCACGATGCACTCCGGCTGGTCCTCCTCTCCCTCCCCTCCTTCGAAGTCAAAAACAAGGGTGCTGTGAAACCAAGGCGATGCAAACCGAAACGACCTCAATGGCTGTTTTCTCCGGGCAGAGCTGCTCTGCCCGCCGCTCCCGCGGGGACCCGCTCCGGCAGCAGAGCCGGGAGGGCAGTTTGGCCCCTCCGCGGGCGTGGGGGGGATGGGGGCTGGGGAGCAGGGGCTGAGGGAGCGGGAGCCGAAGCTCCCCCGCCGCGGCCCCGCAGTGACCCCAGCCCGGGGCTGCGGAGAGGTGAGAGGTGACGCTGGGAGTCAGTGCAGACCTGGCCCTTTTAAAGCCACAGTTAATCAGTCCTTTACTAAATTAAAATGTAGGAACCAGAGGGGAAGCAATTTCGTTGTAAAGAATTACCGCGCGCGCCCCCAGAACGAAAGGGTATTGCAGTGAGGACGGAGCTCCCTGCAGCGGGGACAGCTATCACACAGGAGCACTCCGGATAAGATGAACTAAAAAATTATGCACGTGCTGTGAGGACCCGGCAGATCCGCGCTCGCAGGGGATTAGGCACCGCGCTCACACACCAAGGATAAAACAAATACAGTAAATGAGGGACCGAGTTGCTGAAAAACTTCAGCCCCGTAAAGGACCCAACGGGGCGGTGGCTGTGGGGAGCGGGCGCTGAGTGGTGGGGCTGCCCACCTGGCTGAGAACCCGGAATTCCACTTCAGCAAGGGAAAGGATTAGAGTGGGGAAAGGCGATAAATTTCCCCGACAATTCATTTGTCTTCCATTTCAAGTTAGTCTTTAATCTCTGCAAGAAACAGGGAGCTGGCTGTGGCATAGAGGTGTGCGTACGTGTGTGTATATGCACCATGCGCATACGCTACGTACACGCGTGTGTGATGTAAAAGTGCGTTTAAGACGGGCACATGTACTGGCCCACAGGCAGCGGAAAATGGTGTCAGTTCCATTTTTTTCTCTTTAATTGGGAAATATTCCTTGATTGTCTTGGCACCCATTACTTTTTAATAACACCATTCGATAGGGAGAAGAAGAATAAATGTCTGCTGCAAGTAATCTGCTACAAAGCAGTTATTTTACTAGGTTAACGTACAATTACAAGTGCAATACAGTAACGTCCATGAAGGAGGCAAAGGTGGAGGGGGAAAGACTGCTAGAAGAATGGTAATATTTGTCAGCACATATACCTCACTGGGTCGTGGTAGCAAATATCAAGCTCGGGTGACATCGCTCGGTTACTGCTAGATTACAAAGAAACTTTCCCTTTTCGTGTGTTTCAGGCAGCAAAACGCTGGTGTTAGGAGTCTGCGAGCCAGCTCCCTGCATGCTGACATAATTAATTCAGGTGCGGAGATCGCAGGTCTGAGGGAGGAGGGAATGACTGATTCCGCCCGAAAACGATTCCCGGCGGCAGCCTAAGAGCAGCCGCCACCCAAGGCAGGTAAGCTGCTCCCTGGAAGTATTTGTAACGGAACAAAAGACGGAGCAAACATCTGACGTCAGGGAGCAGCATCCCCGGCGGGGGGCGGCGGTGTGTGCCTGCAGACTGCCCGCCCCTGCCCGGGCCCGGCGCCCCCCAGCAGCGCCCGGCCCGCAGCATCGCTGACCCCCGCTCCCGGTGGAGCGCGGCGGCGTTCCCGTGAAGGGGGCGGTGACCCGGAGACGGCTGAGGTCGCGGGGATGTTGGGGAGATGACAAAGAGCAGGTACTTCTCTTGCTGCAGCTGCTCTGCCACTCCTGGTCTTATGATCCGGAGGTTGCCTTGTGTCCGAGGAGAGCTCGCTGTGATTACCCTCCAGGCACCCAAGGCCTTCAGGCTCTCGGCCAGCGGGCATTCCTCCCGTTTGTCCGGGAGCGGCGGCCGTGCGGGACAAGCACGCGCGTGGGCTCTGGGTGACACCCCAAGTCGCCCGCCTCGCTGCGGACCAAACTTCTGCTCTGATGTGACCATGAATAACCACGAGAAACGCTGCTAAGCGCAGCGGTCGGGCGGAGCACTGGGCTGGCTGTACCGCCGGAGGTGCTGGCGGGGGCTGAGGCGGCCGGCGCAGCTCCCGCTACCCTGCTCTGCACGGAGCGAGAGGATGCTCGGCCCTCCGGTGCCGGCAGGGAAAGCTCTGGCTCTCCCCTGTCTCTCATGACCGCCAACTTTAGAAATCCGCTAGCGGGCCACCTTTTCCCTCGGTCTGAAACGCTCACCCTTCGTCTTTCTCTCCTTCCTTCCTTTCCTCCCTCCCTCTTTCCCCCCTTCCCTCCCTCTTTCTCCCCTCCCCTCCCTCTTTCTCCCGTCTGCCCCCTCCCCTCCCCTTCCCCCCCTCCAAGCCTTCCCCGAAGCGGCGGCAGCCCTGGGCGGCCTGGCCGGGGATGCCCCGACGCTGGGGCTGCTCCCCTCTGCTCTTCCCGACAAGGACACCCTCAGCAGAGCAGGGCGGGGGGAGAAGGCGGACGAAGGAAGAGGTGGGGGGCGATCAGCGAGGTGGGGGGCAGTTGCAGAGTCGCTGCGAGCGGGAACCGCTGTAAACCCCCGGGCTACCTATCGGCTCCGCCGTCCCCCGCTTACCCCCTCGCCAGAGCCAGCACGGAGCTGCGATCCATTTGGGCGATTTAGTTAAAATAAATAAACCCGCTAAGATTCACTAGCGAGCGATGCATCATCGACCCGGAGGTTTATTAAGAGGCTCGTTACAGCCGCGGCTTCAGCCCCTGCTCCGCCGGGATGGGCGGCAGCACCAGTTCCCTTACTCCAGCAGCGCTCTTCTCCCCCCGGCCCCACCGAGCCCAGGGGGAAAGTAGAAGCGGCTCACCCGACGGTTGCTGCAGAGCACAGTTACTCATTTCCCTGTATGTTTGGAGGAGGAAGAGGAGGGTCGGGAGACATTGTTGTCAGTGGCGATTGTTAACCCAATAATAATAATAAAGAAAAATCGTTACAGCTGGGTGCTGGCTGAATATGGCAATTACTATTATTGCCAGTCACGATTAGAAATAATTATCCTGAAAGCACGTAGGGTTCAGCTGCCAAGGTGTTTTGAATAATCCCTTCAAAATGAAAAGCAAAATACTAGGTTCACACACATGGACTACCGCAAACTTTCAGTTGCAGCAGCCTGTAAAGGAGACCTTACAGTGGGTTTAGCTGTGAAGCTTCAATTTGTCATCGATCACAGGCCCAGGGCTGTTTTGCTCCCACAGCATCCTGCTTAGTAGCCCTCCCGGTGTACTCATCCCACTCACCTTCACTGAGCTCCCTGAATGCACCGCGAGGCCAAGCACCTTCTTGAGGCAGCGCTGCCCTGCACTAGGGTTCCTCCATCTCAAACAAAACCAAAGCAAGAACATTACAAGGGATAACATGGTCCCAGACTGAAACTCAACTTGCTCTATTTATGTTGTGCAACTCTATACATGCCCTTTCATTTCAGCAGTTTGAAGTGATGTTTAACTGGAAGGAGGTCACAGGTGACTGGTAAGTTCAGCCTACTTAGCTCAATTATCCAAGTTTCATTTCCAAATTGTGATCAATTTGATCTTCCTGCCTCCCTCCAAATTATCTTAGAGGAGAAAAAAAAAAAAGTCAAATGAAAGCAGACAATTTAAGCCAAATCCTGTATACCATTATTTATATGCAAAATCATTTTTGTGATACACACTCCCCTTAATGGTTATGGGATGCCAGATCTTTCCAAGCAGATTTACAAACCTAGCCATCAAATTATTTCAAAGGCAGGCCTATTAGGGACAAAAATAATTATGAACTTTCAGAAGCTTTGGAAAGAAATAAGTTTCTGAATGTTGTCTCTTTAAATTTTACTTAATTTTGTTTTTAATTTAAGCCTGGAGGCACAGTAGAGAGATATGCAGAGTCCAATAAGGAGTTCAGAAAATAATGCGCTGTAATCCAGTGCCAAGATATTTCTCCATAAAATATGGATAAGAAATCAATTCATAAGCGCAAATATCTACTAGGATGGAGTTTTAACGTAACATTTCATATGAGCATTTTTATATGCATTATTAAGGAGATAACAAAAGTGCTTCAAATCAAGCTCTATACAGTCACATCTGGAAATGCTCTCTTCTGTCTAATTTTCTTTTATTTTTTTTCCTCAGAAAAATGTTAAAGAAAAACTAGTCTGTCTTCTTGTATATTAACTGTTACCATCAGCTTTTAATCAGCAACATGTATAGTTAGATTTACAGAATCCATTCCATGTTGCCCCTTTCAGAGAATAGTAAAATGAAGATAGTATCTTTAGTCATTTATAGAATCTGATGTTGAAACCACCCCACCCCCCCAAATAACATATACATTGCTTGATGCATATGGACAGGCATGTAGCTATATAGACACAACACACTTATATATGGAAACAAGTCATAACCATGTGTTGGAAAACATAATAAAAAGTATCTATGTATTTCACCAGAGCCTAAGTCAGACATCATCAGATAAGAAGTCTTATCTGATGTCTGGGGAAAGCTAGTTCAAAATCAGACTTGGCTAATTTCTGAAGGTGTTAGAACTATAGCAAGCTTTGCTGTATGATGTTTGATCCCCACAGGTTTTAAAGGAAGCTCTTTAGGCTTTTCAGAAATATAAAACATTATCACTGAGAAATGAAGGGTTAATAAACTCCCCACAGGTTGCAAACCATGGCACGGGGGTTGGAACTAGATGATCTTAAGGTCCTTTCCAACCCTAACTATTCTATTATTCTATGATTCTATGACAATAGGTTTGGGTTTTTTTTTTTTTTGCTAATGTATAATTGAATGGAATTATATTCTGAGACAAAGATAAAATAAGTCTCTGAGACCTAGTACTACCCTTTTTTACTTTTTTTTTTTAAATAAATACTATATTTTTCCTTTGAGTGGAAAGGCAAGTAAAGTATTTTCCAAACGGAAACAGTAAAGATTATTTAGAAGAAAAACCGTAAGTGTTTTTTTAAATACTCTGGAGTTTTCTGAACAACTCTGAAGTACTCACATTCTTATCACAACTATTTTCTTTTTACTGTTGTAAGTGGATATTCAAGCTAAATTGATGCTTTATGTATATCCTGTCTCAATTTGTAATACACTATTCTCTGTAAGGAGATAATTTGAAAAAAAATACAAAAAAGAAGCAGCGATACCACTGACAACAATTTACTTAAATTCACAAACCTTGAAATTGATGCATCTCCTATCAATCATAGTCAGAAGCCACAGTAAAACACATCCAACATTTGTATATCAAAACCGGGACTAAAAAACCACCCTGTTTTGTTCAATTTATATGTCCTTCAACATGCTGTCATTTTATACGCTGATATTACTGGGGGATTTCTACCATGGGTTGGCTTTCTTCTGTCAAACATATGCAAGGCAGTAACCTTGCAAAATTAAAGTGTGTGCCTTTATACTGCACAGAAGTTTGTTCTCACTCAGTTACTGACAATGAAATACTTATTAAATAATAATAATGAGATATTGACTTCTCTATTCTGTCGATATGAAAATCTGTTGATCTGTGAGGTTAATATTGATGAGGCAGAGTGAGGTAAATGTTTCATCAGGAGGGCAAATAAATCCGAATACTAGCATAAAATATAACCCCCCCAACTTTGTACGTACACAGGAACTAATCCTATTTACATTTATGTGGTGTATGAACACCAGTTCAACCTATCAGCATGCACAGGCTAATGCTGAAGAAAATCCTTGACACTACTTTCAGGAAACATATTCCAAAAACGTCTATCATAGGTATTTAAAACTAAGCCTAAATGATGCCAAGTACTTCGGGCCTTTAGTCATGCAGTTAGTTCTGTTGTGAACGGTGGAGAGTGACCAGCAGGTCGAGGGAGGTGATCCTGCCCCTCTACTCTGCTCTCGTGAGACCTCACTGGGAGTATTGTGTGCAGTTCTGGTGTCCTCAACATAAAAGGGACATGGAACTGTTGGAACAAGTCCAGAGGAGGGCCACGAGGATTATCAGGGGACTGGAGCACCTCCCATATGAAGGCAGGGTGAGAAAGTCGGGGCTGTTGAGCCTGGAGAAGAGGAGGCTGCGTGGAGACCTCATAGGAGCCTTCCAGTATCTGAAGGGGTCCTATAGGGATGCTGGGGAGGGACTCTTCATTAGGGACTGTGGTGATAGGACAAGGGGAAACGGGTTCAAAGTTAAACAGGGGAAGTTTAGATTGGATATGAGGAAGAAATTCTTTACTGTGAGGGTGGTGATGCACTGGAATGGGTTGCCCCAGGAAGCTGTGAATGCTCCATCGCTGGCAGTGTTCAAGGCTCGGTTGGACAGAGCCTTGGGTGGCATGGTTTAGTGTGAGGTGCCCCTGCCCCTGGCAGGGGTGTTGGAACTAGATGATCTAAAGGTCCTTTCCAAACCGAACTATTCTATGATTCTATGATTACTGGAAGGCTCTACATACAACCTCTTCTTCCCAGTAAGGGGATTTCTGTTTGCGCTGGAGTTTGTTTGTTTTTTTTTTATAGGATGAGCTCTCTGTCAAAATATTGTTTTTTTTGTTGTCTCATCAAAACATCCCTGAAAGTTCCCTCTCTTTACCCTCTGCCCCGGAGCACAATAGGGTACACACTTTGAACAATGCAAAGAGCCATTTAACTTGACGGATCTGGCAGAAGAAGCTACTTCCTTGCTCATTACTACCTTTTAGATTTTCCTCCATTCTGATTAAGGGAAGCTCAGAGCTACTCTTTTTAGAATATTTTATCAGTCAGGTAGGTCTCGTACTCCAACAGCATTATTTCAATATGTTATTTTTAATGTATGGTACTTACACATATAAGCAAACTGTGTAACTTGCTTCTGGGCTTTTGAATAGAAATTAAAGAGTTGTGTCCTAACATGTAAGGCAATAAGAGGCCATATGTTTTTGGGTACAAGCACCAAAAAATGCACTTGACAATTTTTCCCTTTTGATTATTAATTAAGTCCTTGATTCTAGGATTAGATTTTCAGGGGCAAAACACAAGTGCGAAGCAGCCCTCTCCCTAGTATGACAAGGGAAGAGCTCCATCACACAGAGCTTACTATAAGGCAGCGACCTAAAAATCAAAACATTACTTTAGCTGCCCTTGCCAGAGATCGCCGCCCTGTTTCTAGGGCAGAAGAGCCCTATTTCACACCCTCCTCCCTCTCTCCTCTCTGTAGCAGAACTGTTGTGCCTCATCAGGGAAAGGCGGGCGAGCACTCGGCGCTTTCTCTGCATTACTATGATATCTTGTTGGTAGGACAGTGCAGGAAAAATCACATTATTGCTGTTTGTGCTGCTCCTGTTCTGAAGGTGCAAGAATGCCTGCTGCTCCTTCCAGGGGTCATGTAGGGGTCTAATACCTTTTTTTTTGTTGTTTGTAAAATGTGATGTCTTTTGTCTCAGAAGGGTAAAAAAACATTTCATTTTTTGACCTCATGCTTTCTTGTCCTTCTCATGTCCTTCTTCCCAGGGCATGTTCAGAAGAATATTGTTGCAGGTTTTTTCTGCACCTCAGGCCATGATGCTATTTGAAAACTCCTGTCTCTGCAAATTCCTGCATTCTCCTAAATCCCTGTTAAAGGCAGTGGGGACTTGTGTGCTTGTGTTCTTCCATGCCTGGTCTTTTGGTCATTTTTTTTGGCATTTTTATCCTTCTGTATCTTGAGAAACTTTCCCCTACAGTTATCAAAGTATTTCCCAGTTTCTGTGTAATGATAGTCAGATGGCAGAATATCTGGGAGAAATGTTTTGGTTCATGGGTACCTTGTCTTTAATCATTTGGTTGAATGTTCTTAAAAAAATTCCTTCTAGCGCACACATCAGGTAATCCTGGCAATAAAATCACAAGAAAGAGACACTTTTCAAACTTTTTAACTCATGCTGAGATTTTTTCAAAGTTTGCCAGCATTAAAAAAAAAAGCAAACGACCCAAAAACCCCCAAACCAGACTAAACCATTTAGGCAATTTAGAGGCACAGATTTTTGGTGACCTCAAGATTCTGGAGCAGAGCTCTACCTATAGAGATATAACAACTAGGGTAGGGTCTTGTGTTCCTAAACATCTTTTGGTTGTATTTATCTGAAACAACATTTGATTCTCAGCTGTTGGGTATGCAAAGGGATCCATCAAGTAAATGGATCTTATAGTAATAATTGTACTTGAGAAATGTTATTGTATGACACTATTTCAGTGCATGCCTTTGCAAGTGTGAGCCGTATTCTTTGTAAAGTTCACCTTAACATACAGAGCTCATTCTTCACTGCAGTTTCAAGGCTGGAGATTCTGTGCCTGTGTTTCTTACAAGGCAATAAAGATACTGATGGAACAATTGCTCTGCTAGTGAGTTAAACTGAATGGGAGAAAAAAAATCAGTAATGAGTAGGGTCTCCCATGTCTAGTTGTACGACTCACAAAATAGATTGCAAGGGAAGGAATAGGCAGCAAACTGTGTAAACTGAGCACAGATAATTCCCATGCTGTGAAAAAACCTTCTGCTTTAAGAACACTAGCAATGGAAAGGTTACAAGAAAAAGGGTAATAAAAATATCAAAAGAAACTAAATAGAAATAGGTTTCTTTGCAAGTCGAGAAGCCACTTTCTAATACGGTGGCCTTATATACAAGTACATTTGTCTTCCAGATCTTCTGCTGTTGATTAGAATTCTCATGCCACTGAAGGGGTTACAATTTTGTTGAGTTTCTGGATCTCAATTGTGCTGTCAAGGGGTCATTCTTTCTGGTAATAAGGTAGCTAGCGGCCCCTGGGAGAGAAGGAAAACAATTGACTCTTGAAAGCAGAAACATATACTGAAGTCTAGGGTAGATTTCTGGCAATGAACCAGGTCTCTTCTCATAGCATTTGTCATTGTAGCAATGAAAAAATTGTGGGAGTTCTACAAGCAGCCAAAAAAAGGAAAAGAGAGCACAACAACAACAACAACAAAAGAGCTAGATGTAATTTATTTTGGAATTATATTTAAGAGCAGGTTGTTTTTTGTTTGTTACACTTGGTTCACTTGTTAAAGATGTGGATCCCATTAGATAGAAATATGTTGCTTATTTTAAAGCAAATGATTATCAAATGACTACACTTCAAAACATTTTTTTTTTGCTTTTATTTGAAGTGAAGTCATTTGAGTTTGAAACATATGCCTTTGCTAAATGCAGAATATTTTGTTGCCAAAATCAGACAACTTCATTTTAAGTCCACTGCTTGCAAGCATTGTTGATCCTGGATGTCAGTGACAATATGAGACTTGGTAATAAGTCTTTACAGAGGTCAGTAGTAAAGTTTTGCTTATTACCACTGGGCTTTTTTATTATTATTATTCCATCAGGTCAAAATGGTCTCACCATATAATCATACTCAACCAGAACAAATTCAATATTGCATTTCATTGGCTTTTGAAGTATTATTATGCTTTGCACAACTGGATAAAGCTCACTTCTTAAAAATAATTATCCTGTGATCTCCATGTAAAGATCTTTCTGAAAACTGGCTTTATTACTTTGCAGGCTATATAACCAGGCTGTTTTTTTTTGTTGTTGTAGCATAAAGAATGCGTAAACCGTGCATGCATGCATGCGTATGCATGCCACTACACAAACACATCACCAGCACTATATGTAATTTGAAATATGATTTATATTATACTTGCAAGACTTTAAAGTGTATTTCAAATTTATCACAAGCCCCAGCATTGCAGCTGATACATGTGGGTTCCTCCCATCATTTAACTGAAGTACCCAAGATGGGACTGTAGCAGCCTGAGGCTTCCTCTGTTGTCAATGGAGAAAGGCAGGGACACCAGAGCTGCACTTCTTTGAAGGTACTTGCCTTTCTTCACTGGCTATAAAGCAAGTCTGAAGCAAATCTGCTCCTAATTTAGAATCCATGACTGAAGGGGATTGCAAAGAATCCTTGCAAAAATATGTGAAGTGCGGTATCTTTTGCTGTCACCTATAGATTCTGGGCTGAATAAGATCTTTCAGTTTAGGATCTAAAATACCTCAAATAGATAATAGTGTGTGAAGTCTTACACAGAAGAAAACCCAATGAAACATGGATCTTTTTAAATTTTAGTTGTCTAGAAGTCAGACATCTAGTCTGTACTGGTCGTCTTCTTTCACTCCATAGCCCACTCATTTAACTTATTTGTCTTAGAATTAGATGAAATATGCTGAGGAGGAGGATCCTGAGACAAATGTATGGACAAATGTACAATAGGTGGGGGCACATCCATTACAGAGCAAATTTAGATGCCTAAATTAGGAAAGGTGCCCTTTGGATTAGGATTGTAGGTGCTTAGTATACCTTTTAGACAGCTAAAGCAGTGAAATGAAATGAATTTTTTGCTAAGGGCTTTGTGTGACAACATGCAGAGAAAGAGGCATTTGCAGATTTAGCATAAAAAAATAGTTCTACTGTTGCCTAGTAAAATCCTGACAACCCCCTACCTTATTGCATTAGGTAAAATGGGAAGAACAAAAGACATCTTGAAGAAGCCCTAATCTCATACCACATAGAATACTGCACAACAGACTGTGGAAGAGAGAAAGGTGTTATTCCTTAGTAGTATTAGGGAGGCTGGCTATAAAAATGAGTTTTCATCATGCCCTTATCTGGGCACAAGGAAATTAGCAACAGAAATTTTCACTACAACTTCTCCCTCTTTCCTTCTCTGCTCCCCTTCCTTCGGAAACAGTAGTAGCTTTCTGTATACATTTCAATATCCAAAAGCGTGTCAGGTTTATCTTGTTTTTCTCTTTCTCAGCACAGTTCATGGAAACTCATTGTCATACAGCTATGTTGTCTCATATTATATGCTATCATAAAAGCCAATTTAAAAAAGCTCTAGTGTGGTTAAAATAGCTAATCTTCATTCATTCTGAAGACCTTTCCCCTACTACTTTTTAAAGACTAATTGCAATGTCTGATGTTGCACTTCTTGTCAGGCTGAACTTCTGTCCCAAGCAGATTCTTTTAACTGGACTTTGTACAGACTTATGACTACATGTATAATTTAGGATCCTACAATGCACCATTTGCTTAAAAAATATGAATGTGACTTTCAGATCTTTTAATTTAGAGCATCTGTTGTTGAAGGAGCTGGAAGTTTATTTACTCGCTAAGTAAAAATTCTCAGCAGGTAATATTAATAACAGTATCTTTCTGTTCAGGATAACAAAGCACCAGAAAACAAAAATCAAATGCAAAGGTTAGCTACAAGATAAACTAACCGGTGACATGCTCTATTGTGAGCTGAAGCTCTGTCAGATTGTCAGGAGGAATTAGTTCTTAAGCAAGCTATTTATAGGAACATAAGACTGGAAGGCACCACCAGGGTCACAGAATCATTGTAATAGAAGAGAATTTGTTAAATAACATTCCTGCATGATCCTACGAAAATTTTCCCCCTAGCTTCTCTGAAGCTCCCTCCTGGTCCATTTTTATTGTAAAGCTGGAATTCAGCATTCTCTGACCATAGGATCAAGATTTACTGACCAGACACTGAAGCAATTTAATACCTCTAGGTGCATTGGTTCACCCTGACCTACATTCTACTTCTTGTTTGTGACTGACAGAGCAAAGAAAGGTGAATACTCATTCCTCCTTTCTGAAAATCAAGAAACATATCAGTAAGAATAAAAATCTTTCCTGGATATTGCAGCTAACCAAGAAATCCTTTGCAGTAGGATAAATACAATATAACTACAGCACAGATAACACATTTGAGAACTGAGAGCAAGGGCTGCTCTGTTGCCCTTACCTCCTATAACGGGCCTTTTAAGACTTTCAAGCAGCTGGTGTCCAGATAATTTCAAGTTTCACAGGCAGAATTGCATACAGAAGTTATGAGGAATCTACTGCGAAGGCCTGAGCAACTGAGGTCTGTGGTGATTCATTCTACTCACAAGGCAGGCAGCTGTTTTCAGCAGAATCTGCAGCTCTTGGGTGGACTTACGGGGCTGGTATTCTTCCTCCTGAGAAGTTATTAAAATCAGTGGAATTACATACAGGATGAACTTGGCTCTTTAGGTGTGGGAGAAATCATTTCCAGTACTGACATATGGATATTAGCACTTCTTTATGCAGGTCTTACAGACAGGCTTTAGGAATGTTTACAAGGTGGGGAGGACAATGAAAGAACATGTAAAATCATTTCACCGTGATTCATCTTTGGAAGGAACTTTGTATGCGGGTCACTCTCCAGTTGGCTGTGTCTGCTAGAACCCTTTCTTCCAGTCCTGAACCTCATAGCCCTCCTACACCAAGGAATTTGGGCTCTGTCCAACAGAGGGTTTTTTAATCTAAATTAGAAGAATAAACTGAACCAAGCGCTGTATTTTTATATCCAGTGGGTCAACTGCCTTTCAAGCTGTGGAATTTGAAGAGTGAGAGCAGAGTTACACAGCTATTTGAACAAATACCTTTCTTTCATGGATACAACAGCACAAACAATCCATTCATTGGACAATGGCCACTAGAGGGGCTGACCATAACACAAGGCTGCTCCCTAGGTACACCTCCTTTAACACATATTTGCTTCTTTCGCCACAGGTTCTCTTCGTTTCAGAAAGCTGCTGCAGTGGTGAGGAGGTGTTAACTTCGTTTAGCTTTGACATAAAGGTGCAAACAATTTCATTTCACATCAGCAGATTTTGGCCATGCATTTTCAGAATTCTGTCACAATTAGTCCCTGTGTGAGGCACAGATGTATAGATGTATGGGAACAATTGCAAACTGGTATTCTCTTCTAGCATTCATATTTTTCTGCTGCTACTTGAGTTAATAATTTCTTGCATGGATCTTCAGATACTGATGCTTATATGCATGTTCAGAAGACAAGGGTAAGTGCTTGGTTTGAATCTTGGAAATGAAATAAAAAGATTGAAACCAGCATGAAAGTGTTTAATTTAATTGTACGCATGCCTAAATATATCACAGAAAAGATGTAATGATAGGTGGCATTTCTGAAATGGCAGTGAGGAGCTTGTGATCTGAGTGATCACCTGTGAGTTAGAGCTCAAGGTTTTATGTATGTCTTATTTTGCCACTGACACTTGAATAAACTTAGCTACATCATTAGCCTCTTTTTACACAAATTGTCCCTTAAATGACACTAAACACTAGCCTTCACATGGTTCCTTCCTGAAATTTAATTCATTAATGTTCATGAAATACAGTGAGACAGTCAGACAAAATGTATTAGGTATGTGAGAGGTATGTGAAAACTGTACACTGGCTGCTGCACCATAGCAATTCTTCAGGAAACTTTTAAGAAAGAAACAAACTCCTATTTTGATCATACACTGTTTTGATTCCAAAGACACTACCAAGGCCAATTCAGGTAAGAGCAAACCTCAGGTTTATTTACATTTATATACAGGCACCTACATATAGATAAATGCACAGGAAGTAACAGTGGTCAGTATGATTTTGCTAACAATCCCCATTAAGAGAGGAAGATGAGAAGGGACAGAATGGTGTTTGACAGTACAAAAATGCTCACTCATGACTTCTATTTCCTTCTGAAACAGTTCATCAGTGTAAAAACTTCACCCTTGCAATTCAACCAAGGTCACTGAGACCCTCGGTGATATGCTGAGCAAGATCAACAGTGCTTGAGGCAGCTTTACTCTGAGTAAAATACGTAACAATTTAATGTAACTTGCTCCATTGCCTTTAAGCTCGTAGAACATGGAGGCTAATCAGATAGCTCCTTTTTATTTTCTTTCTCCCTGCTTCCCTATGATCCCTACACTCTTTCCCACTACAGTCCTAGTGGAGGCCTCTTCCTGAAAACAGAAAGTTTTGGAAGACACTAAAAATTCTGAAGAGGAATTTTGTCAATCTAATCTTAATTAAGAATAAGCCAACCTTTGAGATGCAGACAATGTAAATAGCAGCAAAAATGTAGTACTTTACACTAACAGCAGCAGAAGTTGGAACCCAGAAGAGTGTTCTTGCAGATAGCAGCAATGGCAACCTAGAATTCCTGCTAAATATACTTATACATTTTCACAGATAGAACCGCTTGTTCTATCGTGATAGTCTCAAGTTCTAAGGCTCCTTTCTTGGACGTACATTATATCCACTTTCAAGCAGTGCGTAGGGACTATGGAATTTTGTTCAGCTTGTTATGAAGAACCTGTGTGACATTTCTTATTTTATATTTGGAAGACAGATGCAGGGACTGTGAGAATGAAGACCCTAGGCTCACTGTAGGAGAGGATCTGGTTCGAGACCATGTTAAGAACCGGAACGTGCACAAGTCCATGGGACCTGATGAAATCCATCCGTGGGTCCTGAAGGAGCTGGCAAATGAAGTTGCTAAGCCACTGTCCATCATATTTGAAAAATCATGGCAGTCAGGTGAAGTTCCCAATGACTGGAAAAAGGGAAATATAACCCTCATTTTCAAGAAGGGGAAAATGGATGACCCAGGGAACTACAGACCACTCAGTCTCACCTCTGTGCCTGGCAAAATCTTGGAGCAGATTCTCCTGGAAGGCATGCTGAGGCACATGAAAAACAACAAGGTGGTTGGTGACAGCCAGCATGGCTTCACTAAGGGGAAATCCTGCCTGACCAATCTGGTGGCCTTCTATGATGGGGCTACGGAAGTGATGGACAGGGGTAGAGCAGTTGATGTCATCTACCTGGACTTGTGTAAAGCGTTCAACACTGTCCCACACAACATTCTTGTCTCTAAGTTGGAGAGACATCAATTTGATAGGTGGACCACTCAGTGGATAAAGAACTGGCTGGATGCCTTCATGCAGAGTTGTGCTCAATGGCTCAATGTCCAGCTGGAGATCAGTAACAAGTGGTGTCCTTCAGGGATCGGTGCTGGGACCGGTTTTGTTCATCATCTTTGTCGGTGACATGGACAGTGAGATTGAGTGTGCCCTCAGCAAGTTTGCTGATGACACCAAGCTGTGTGGTTCGGTTGATACGCTGGAGGGAAGGAATGCCATCCAGAGTGACCTTGACACACTTGTGAGGTGGGCTGATGCCAAAAAACCTGATGAAGTTTAACCATGCCAAGTGCAAGGTCCTACACCTGGGTCAGTGCAATCCCAGGCACAGCTCCAGGTTGGGCAGAGAAGAGATTCAGAGCAGCCCTGTGGAGAAAGACTTGGGGGTGTTGGTTGATGAGAAAATGATCATGAGCCGGCTTCAGTGTGCACTTGCAGCCCAGAAAGCCAACTGTATCCTGGGCTGCATCAAAAGGAGCGTGACCAGCAGATCGAGGGAGGTGATCCTGCCCCTCTACTCTGCTCTCATGAAACCTCACTTGGAGTATTGTGTGCAGTTCTGGTGTCCTCAACATAGAAGGGACATGGAACTGTTGGAACAAGTCCAGAGGAGTGATCAAGTCCAGAGGATGATCAGGGGACTGGAGCACCCCCCGTATGAAGAGAGGGTGAGAAGTTGGGCTGTTCAGCCTGGAGAAGAGGAGGCTGCATGGAGACCTCAGAGCATCCTTCCAGTATCTGAAGGGGGCCTATAGGGATGCTGGGGAGGGACTATTCATAAGGGACTGTAGTGATAGGAGAAGGAGTCATCGGGTTCAAACTTAAACAGGGGAAGTTTAGGTTGGATATAAGGAAGAAATTCTTTACTGTGAGGGTGGTGAGGCACTGGAATGGGTTGTCCAAGGAAGCTGTGAATGCTCCATTGCTGTCAGTGTTCAAGGCCAGGTTGGACAGAACCTTGGGTGACATGTTTTAGTGTGAGGTGTCCCTGCCCCTGGCAGGGGGGATGGAAATAGATGATCTTAAGGTCCTTTCCAACCCTAACTATTCTATGATTCTATTGTTGGTCTTTTTTTTACCTCCAGATGTTCAGCTTCCAATGAGAGTACTCTAGGAAACATAGTTATGCTGTATTCCAACACTAAATCAGTTTAATTGAAAAAATAACGTGATATATAATATAAGCAAATTTGAAATTAACTTCTTAGCATATTCATAGTTACATACAAGGGTTTTGCTTTCTAATAGGATAAACCAGAGTGTTGATAAGTGATTTTAAGTGATTAAAAAAAAATAAATAGTGAACTTAATACTCATATGAGGGTATTATAGGAAGCCAAGCACACACCACGGAGTGCCAGAGAGAACAGCGGGCTGCACTGTCACCCACTGCAGCCTGATTCCAGTAATTTTGTCCTTTCAGCAATGGTGAACTTTCTAATGCTCATGGAAACATGCCCTAGCAAAAACAACCTGATCCTACGTAGTAACCTGTCATGCCTGATTGATGCTTAGGACTAGCTGGAGTTACATGGCAGTAAAATTTCTCCTGTGCTAAGCACACCTATGCACATACAGACACAGTGGAAGCTTATTGCAAAGCTCCTAGAACTACTACCACTGCCTTTGTTGTTCTACTTACACAGCACAGAACTGTGGCAATAAATACCCAGATAGGACAGATGTAAAATTGATGGATGAAGTACTGTTTTCTTTAATAATCTAGATCAAAGTGTTAAATTTTCCTCTGCATTTATCACACACTCTTCTAGCACATATTGGCAATAGGCTCAGTCATCCTTCTAAAAGGCTGTAAATAGCTGCCAGGTTCATAGCAGCCGGTAGATGCAAGCCTTTGTGCATTGGTACTATTGAAAGCGAGTCTGCTACCTGCTGCTTCTTAATCTTAAATATTTAAGTATGGAGAAGAGTCTATTCCTCCTGGTTCAAGATGTTCCTAAATGTCATGGGTTCAGCAGTAGCAGTCGTTTTTTCTCCTTCTTGGTAGGTGGTGCAGTGCTGTGTTGTTTGATTTCGGGCCTGGGAGCAGCGCTGATAACAGCAGCGTTTTCAGTTACTGCTTGGTAATGTTTTGGTCTGGCCAAGGACTTTCTGAGTCTCATGCTATGCCAGGGAGGAGGGGAAGCTGGGAGGAAGCAGAGACAGGACACCTGACCCAAACTGACCAAAGAGGTTATTCCATACCATAGCACGTCATGCCCAGGATGTGAAATTGGAAGGCAGAGACCTGGAAGGGTGTGGTGGTGCAGTGATGGTGCATTGCGGGGTTCGCTGCTGGGGCGTGCACTGGCTGGGTCAGGCTCGGTGAGCAATTGTATTCTCTTTGTACTTCTCCTGTCATTATTATTACTGGTAGTAGCAGTAGTGATTTGTGTTATATCTCAGTTACTAAACTGTTCTTATCTCAACCCGTGGGAGTTACATTCTTTCGGTTCTTCTCCCCATTTCCCCCCCATCGGAGGAGGGGGGGGGGGGAAGAGAGGGAGAAGTGAAATTTACAGCTTAAACCACGACACTAAACTGCAGAAATCTGGAAGGGCCATACTGGAACAAGTTCTATCAGGTTCTTCTCCTATTCCTACACTTTTTTGCCCAAATATACTTTATTATACACTTAGAGAGAGGCTTGGCTAAATGGCTCTTTGCTCTGGCTGAATAGGGCTTTGCTTAGGGACTCTGTTTATTCTTAATTACTGCAGGAGCCTTTGGGCCTGATTCTATAAAATGCTATCAGAGGGCAACCTCCCCCCAGTAATATCAGGGCAGACAACTAACACAGGACTGTTTGCAGCTCTCAGCAGATGGCTGATGCACATGCAATCCTTAGCTCTTACTGAGAGAGACTTTTCCAAGGAGGCCTTATTTCTCCTCTGCAGCAGCAATAAATAAACTGGAAGTGCATCTGCCAATTGGCTTTGAAGGTCAACAGGAAATCCCACCCAGGCTTCCTGCTGCCAGGCAGTGTTCGGCGGGACTTCTCCTCTGAGGTAAGCTGTGGCCTGCAGGATGCAAACCACCCATTAGGTGTGTTCTGGGTTTTGGCTGGAGCACATATGTGCTTTGGTGTGAGGCCCCTGATTTGCTTGTGCTTGTACAAAGAAACCTCAAGTGGTGTCCCTGCTTGGTCCTTGGGTAAGTTGTTTGGATAAGCTGCTCTAGTAACATGCTAAAGAGGTTGTCTGGGCTGGAGGAAGTCTCTTAACTACTGGTGTACTTGTGTATGGCATGATACAGCGCTTAGAGTGCTCACCAGATCAGGTGAAGACAAGGCAATATTTCTGCAGGGCAAATTAAAAGGACTTCTCTGTTTCTTACTTGGCTTAAAGCATACATTTTTGTGCTGAAAATGAACTTGTTTTGCTGTTGTTGTGTTCCTTGTATCTTTGAATTAAGATACCCTATTGAAAGGATTGACTTGCAGTATATTGCTGTATTTCATGAATGCCTTCAGCTCTTGGTTTTTCCTAAAGTTTGTAGAAATAGTGAATTGGGAACCAGACTGCGGCTTGTGATTTTCAATTCTAATAGAGCCTGGTGGGCACTGTACACAGAGGTTTCTTCTGTGGCCATGGTTATTTGGTGACTGCTTCCAGGTTATGATTGTTAATGGACATTCTCAAGTACACCAATGGTGCTTTTCTTTCTAAAGTACCATTTGTATTCCCAGAATGACTAATAAATCCTTTTGTTTAAATAAAAATCTAGCAGAAGCTTGTCCCAAGTCGTAAAATCTTATATTTCTGTTATTAAGTACCGCATATAACAGTATTTCTGGTTTAGCTAACAGAAGACCAGGTTAATCTTTAATATCTGCCATACTTTTCTTGCAGTATAGTAATATTCTCAAAATAACAATTTTGATGTTATTTGATTATTAGAATATGGGTGTAGCATGTGAAGAAATTGTAAAGGCATTTTTCCTTTCATTTTTTTTCCCAGAAGAGTATTGGAATATTAGAAAAGTAGAATAAAGTGTTAAGCTTTAATTGAAATTATGCTTGATTTGCTTCAGCAGTGTGGTGTGCGTTAAACATAGTTCTTTAGAGAGCATTGAATTATATAGTTATGAAATTAATAAATGTGTATATCCAGTGCTTGGAGTTACATGGAAGATACTTGCTCACTCATTTTGAAAATAGGAGGGAAAACAAATGGAAAAAAATTATCTGAGAGGATGGAAGACTTCCAGTCACTCAACTTTGGAATAGACTTAGTATTCTGGCTGGAGATGAAATATGTTCTCACTTCCAGCCCTGGAAGTCTCACTTTTTTGTGGCTTTCTTTAATTCCCGTACTTAAAAATTATTCTTTGAGATCTAGTGAAAGCAAGCTTGTTGGTTTTGGCTACCAGCATCTGTAATATGGTCTCTCTTTCCCATTAACACTGACTTGTCCTTCTTCACATTAAACCGTACGCAGTATTCTCCCTTTGATGCTGCAGTCCATTTTTGTGGAATGCTTTTGAACAGAAGTTTTTCAGCAGATAAGTTTACAGTCCCAAAGAGTACTCACATGCTCTGTTGTATTATTGCATGCATTTAATTTTCAGTTTCCAGTTGCTTCCAAGTAAAACCTCTATACACTTCTCCAGCAAAATCTTCTTGCAATTCCTGAAGTAGTGTCTGGATTTATCTGTTGCCCTAATTTTTTTGGGTCTTTCATAGAGATAGCAAAGCTGTGTTTTCTTCTAAAGTCCCGTCATCTGTGTTTTTTCATGCTTTGTGTGGGTTTGTTTTGTGGTATTTTGTTTTGTTTTACTCTTTATTTTTTTCTCCACTCTCTGCAAAATTAATTTTACAATATTATTTTCTTCTGAAGCTGACATATCATCCACTCGGGCAGTTGTCTAGATTGCCTAAGTATGGGAGTTTAGTTGTTCCCGTGGGTGGAAATTTTGGTTTGGGTTCTGTAGTGTGACACACTAGGTCCTACCTGGATGTTACATGGTTTTACTTGGGTAACTTGAGCCTTGGACTGCTCTTGCCTTTATTAGTATGTCTGTAACCATGAGGCTTCAACAGCATGTGACTCTGGTTGGTCTGCCACATTCATGTGCCTGTCACAAAGCAGCTGAACCAACTTGCCATCCCCAGGTGAGCTGATCAAAGGTAGTTACAGTAAGCAGGAACTTGTTTTGCTTCAGTGTCTTTTTGGTTGTTAAAGCACTGAGATAATACTTAACATTTTTCAAAGTACATGCTCAGTGCTTATGAAACCTGACCTTTCTAGTCTCTGAATTTAGGCAAACAAAACCTGAAGTACATCCTTCTGTGTAACTGTTGAAAATCTGGCCATTGGTTTTAAATTGCCCCATGCTTCATTTTTAGGGCTACTTATAGATTTGCTAAATATAGGCCACTGAGAAAGATTCTGGGAAGTCTCTGACAGTGACTTAATTGGGAGGCTTGCATCGAAAAATTAGGTTACTCAGGTAAGCTTCTTAGATAAGTGGATAGATAGCTTCAGGCAGCCAGGTTTGAAAAGCTTGCCCTAATTCTCTGCTTTGGAAACACCAGCATAAAAATGATCTGCATAAGATAGTTGAAAGCATCACTGCTTCAGAGTTGTATACTGTTCAATATGCAAACTGATGGTGTGGTTGTCACAAGGATTTCATTTAAATATCTGGCGATGTCAATGGGACTGTCATTTTCTGAAACAGTGGCCAGGTGATGCCCTTGATTATTGCTGCTGGTGGGAATAATTGTGTTCAAGGGAGCAAATGAAGAAAGGTGGTCCTGCTTGCCAGACTGACCACTTGCATATGGGGAAGCACCTTCTAAACATCTTTTGCTTGCACTTAATTTGGAGATTGAGGGGGTTTGGCTTGTAAGTTGGCTGTTCTGGAGGCTTTATTGCTACCTGACTCTCAGGTAGTGGCATAGAAATCACTACCTGGCCACTTGCATTACCTTACCAGAATCTTGTCCCAGTGTTTGCGTAACAGCTGTCTACTGTAATGCACAGTAGCAGCCTTGAATAATAAAACACTAAAGCAGTATGATTATATGGGAAATAGTGTTACATGGAAAGGAAAGCTGTGTAAAATTGTGAACTCCTCTGTAAGAAAGCAAGTAGGATTAATGAACAGATGACAGAAAGCTCTGCTTGTCATAATTTATGATCATAACTAAACTTATTGAAATTGCAGTAAAACATGCTAAAATCACTTCCCTTTTATTCCACCCCCAGTCCCTCTTCCCTGTTGTAATAGTTACTTGCTCTCTCCTCTGGGCTACATGTTTTTTTTTCTTTTTCTTGAAAAATTTCAATTCAAGATGCCTTTAAGAAATTTAGGCCTAAAAATGTCATTCATGGTTCTACTTGTGTGAAAGAAAAAAGATATTTATGTAAACTGAGGATGTTGGTGCATCTGCATGCCTTTTTTTTTTTTGTTACTCTGAAGCTTTTTGTGGGCTTGTGTTTTATAATTAACTTGTTCTGAAAATCTGAGCTGTTTCTGAAATTATATTTTGGGGAGAGTCAGGAGGACTGATTAAAGCTTATCAAGTTTCTGTTGTAGCTTAAACTAAGCCAACTTGATAATTGTGAAGGAAGGTGAAAATTAAAGCAGTGACAATGAGACCTTATATTGGGCAGGGATCTTGGGGGAAAAGCCCAACCCTGATCAAATAATGAGAAGTGTTGCTCAACACCAAGGAAGAGTTACAAAAATTGCCCAGAACTTACAGCAAAACAACTTTTATGGAAACCAGGAGTAACATCCTGCATAGATTACTGCCAGGTAACCTGGCAGCCAATTAAACAGAGGCGGTTTGTGTGATTTGAGTTTTGGACACCAATTCTGCTCATTCTTTAAAGATCCCAGGCCCAGGAAAGGAATAGGGAATGAATGCTCCTACATATTTTCTTTCTGCTGGCTTGCTTCCCTTGCTTATCCCACAGCACAGAAATTAATTTATGAGGAAATCAATGATGTCTTCATGCAGAAAGACTCGTAGGAGAAGGGGAGCTAAAAGGGCTACTGTTCACCATTACTAACATGGAGGACACTTATGCACCACGCAGCCAGGTATTCCTTGCATCTGCTGAGATGAGGCAGAGTTATACTGCTGAACTACTGAGCTCCCTGGGGACAAGTTGTCTGCAGAGATAGATTAGTTCTAAACAGTAGTGAAAATTAGAATCAGTAGACTGTAGACTTTGTTGGTATAATGGCAACTCAGAGGGGCTTTTTTTTTTAGTCGCAGTGGGGTGGAAGAAATGAAAAACAAAAAAAAAAATACAAAATAGGACATTTACACAAACACAGAAAATGAGCACATGTATATTTTACCCCTTACTCTCCCCTGTATTTCCCGAGTGACTTGTGTGAAGGCATTTCCAAAGCCAGGCTTTGGCGTCTTTTTGAACTCTATTGTACATTAATCTCTGCACCCATAAATTGACTCGAGGGTCATTCAGGGGATAATTTAGCTTTAAATACAAGGTTGCACTAATATGTCTGTTGGCCCTCGCTCATCCATTTGAATTGGCCAAAGTCCAGCTGGAAGAGACAAGAGGAGCTGTTTAAGGGACCCATTCTTCATGACATTACATTATCATTCTCTTGTAATTCCCAAAGAAAAGGCTAGACTGGGATCAATGTAATGAAGCAGACTTCCTCCAGTGGTAGGGAAATAGATACTGGCTTTACATTTGGATGTTGTGTGTAGGGCAGAGTACAACTCAGACTTTGGCCTAAGGAAAATATAGATGCAAAGAAAAGAGTAATTTTCATGAAAGTATTTCATGCTCATTCACGCATAACACAGTCAAACTGTTGTGTCAGTTTATGAGTCATTTAGAGAAAACATATACTTATCTCCAGTTTAAAGATATGAAGGGGAAAGTAATTTGCTAACTGTTTTGGATTATTTGCAGCGACAAGATAAGAAATAGAGTATATTGTGTTTTGACCCATAAATAACTCCAACTTTCAGATGTCTCTCGTACTTTCTGAATCTGTAAAAGAATTTCATTATAGGCAGAGGAATGATCCTTTTTTTGTAATCTGTCTGTAGGATGAGCAGGTCACCTACTATTATCAGTATTCACAGTGAGTAAAAAAACCTTTTGCGATGCTTGCCAGATAGGCTCTGCCACACAAGACAACTCTGCAAAGACCCTAGCTTGAATGCTTTAGGCTTTTTAAGCATTAATATAGACAAAAATTTGTATGTTTACTTATTATTTAATGAATTGTGTTCATGAAGGCTCAGGGTTTGTCTTTTTTTCTTCACTACTTTTTTTCTTTTAATTCTATTTTCCAGTGGTTCAGGCATCTGTATAACACGCTTGTCTGTGCTATACTGCAGAGAAACCTTCCTCTTTGACCTACTAGGTGTTTCTCTTCTGAGGGACGAAAGGAATTCTTTCCATGTTAAAAGAGTTCAGAATCCTCCTGTCACTGATTGCCTCTGTTGCCTAGTTGAGCCCAATTATATGCAATGGCTTTTCAAGGGTTCAGCTGTGAAGAAGGCATGTGTGCAAATGATATCAGTAAAATAACAGGATTTGCGTACACAGGAGCAGTACACATGCTGCTACTTTGAAGATTTACTGTGTAAGGTACACAGTGTTCAGTAGGACATCTGTTGACACTGCCACTTTCATACTCTTCCTGTGTAGTTTTCCTGGCTGCCATAGGCATAGGCAAAAGAAAATAGCAGTGCTAACTGTTAATGCAGGGGTAATAATAGCCCTTAACAGAGGAAGAGTAATTAGCTTTGTCTGTTTTCTCCCTGCTCTAAAATCTAAGAGACTAGTGGCTATGTAGCTGATGCAAACACAAGTCCTGTTGCTTTTTTTCTGGATTTGAGACTAGTGATGTAAAAGTCCTTTGCTCACAAGCTGAGCTTGCATCTTAATTTTGAAGGAAGTCCATTAATGATGAGTTGATTGCCTGAGCACATTTGACAGCATTCAAGCTAGTGGAATTTGTCAAGGCCTTTTAAAGTTACAGGAGATTTATAGCTGAGGAGATTACATAGCAGTGGGTTCAGATCCAATCCTTTTCCCCCAGCTCCTGCACTGGGTAACAATGACAGAAGCTGTCTGTGAACCAGAAGGAACAGTTTAAGAGGGGTGGCTGCATTTGGCAATAGAAGCCACCGTTAGCAGCCGGAAGCATTGGTGCTGAAAAGCAATTGCTGGTATCAAGAACTTTCCTTGCTAAGCACTGCAGCTGGTGGCAATAAATAGCATTCTAATAAAGGAGGATGTTCAACCCATGACATAAGCGAATACTGTTTCAACCACAAAAAAGTAATTTATGGTGCTGCATATGTCTGAAATGGATTTTTTCTGATGCATTTTAAAATAAAAACGCTAAGATTTCAATGGAGGGAAAGATCTGCATTTTAAATCAAAATGAAATTGAACGATCAATAAAAAGTGTACTGCTTTTTTAAGTACACAGTGATACATAACATCTTAAGGATATGCACTGTCACAAAGTACAATTACCTTCATTCCTAAAAATGAAAGATGCTGTTTTCTGACTGTGAGTGTTCTCTATATTGCATCAAACCTAATAACTTCCCACGTCAGTGATAATCTCCCCTCCCATATTTAGACAGAACGATCACCATCTTCTCTCATAAGAATGCCAAAATGATCACACAGAAAGTAGCAAATAACAGGATGTTTGGCTCACATAAGCATAATGATTCCTGGAAAGAAAAAAAAAAAGGCAGCTCCAGCCTCAATGAAGAGCAAAAAAAAGAGGATTGGATAATAAAGTCATTAGGCTCATTGGACTTGTTAACTTATTGAGTCCACTACAGTAAACAAGTTGTTAGTTTTGACATAATCAGTGGTTTATTTGAACATATACTGCTATTCTTTGTTACAGATTCTGTTTATGACACATGTGATTTCTCTTGCATAATTATTGTGAAACATAGCAATTGTTACATACTGTGCCATCTCCCACCGGGCTGAGCAGTGTGGATGTGGTACCAGAAGAAACTGTCCTTTGAGTTTATTTCTGCTGGATGGTTTGGGTGGGTTTTTTTGGGGTGCATGGAAGAGAGGTTTAGTTTTGCTTTTAGCTGAGGCTGTTAACTGAATGGATGGCTGGTTCTGAAAGGCATTTTATACAGGAGTTTGTTTTGAATCACAAGGGCTGTAGGCACATAAAATGAATAACTGGTTAAGTGTTACTCAAAATCAAAATCCTTTGTACTGGAATGAGAATCATAGTATACACATTTGAATTTCCTTAAGGAAATACAACCTCTGTGTTATTCTGTGTTTATTAATTCCCTAGTTTTGCTTTTGGAAGAAACAGGCCTGGCTGTGTAAGAGATGGCTGATACCCATTTATCAGGGATACAGCTCTGCACTCAAATTGATTCTCTCCCCCTGTATTTGGTTTCCGCTGTCATCTAGGAGTTGAAGAACCAGATTCTCAGCTGGTGCACATCAGCACTGCTGTCCTGAAATAAATAGGCGTAACTTCAGTGGAGTGACTGAAACCTAAGCTCAGACTCATGGGTTTTGTGAACCTTCAGGTTAGTGCTTTAAGGCTTATGATATACACTTCTGTGATACTTTGTTATGGTATAAACAAACACCATGCTTCTGATTTGAATTATAATCTCATTCACCCAGAAACCAATAGAGTTCTGCTTATTTATCCCAGCTGAGAAGATAGCCCAAAGGCTTTTCATGTTGTATGATAAAGTCATGGGCTGCAATTCCAGCTGCCCCTTCCCTCATATAAACAAGGAGACGACCCAACTACTGCTGGTGCAATTATGTAGATGTGAAACAGTTGTTCAGAGAGTTTTGGATTCAAGTCAGTGCCATGTTGTTTGTTCTGTAGTGAATTGATGTGTGTGCTAAGGCTTTAGCCAGTTCAGGAAGAAAGCAAAAGTCTGTTCATATTGGTATGAGGAGTTGAGCAGAAATTTGTGAGTAACTAAAAGATGGAATACCTACAAAAAATGTTGAATTGCATGTTTTCTGTAAACTGTGTGTGCAGCCACAACAATCTTCGATTCTGAGACACATTAAACTTGGGATGGAATACAGCTGCAAAGTGCAGATTTAGATCTGAATTTCCACAAGTTCAAGGTTATTGTGATCACTGGAGTTTATTTGGTTCCATGTCTAATTGAAATGCAGAACTTTTAAGGTGTTTTTGGGATCCCCTGGAATAACAGCACAATAAAAGCTGAAATTAAACATATCTGGTATTATGTAGGGATTTTATTAGAATTCCAGTCTAAGGTTAAAATAGTACTCTCATGCAGTCGGTCTATGTTAATAAATGAAAGCAGGGGAGTTTGCAAATGATTTAAAATCATGGCTTACACATTTTTCCAAAGCAAAAAGCACAGAAAGTTCATCTGAATTCTCAAGGCAGTGCATGTGGTGAACATTAGTTTTCCCTTTCTTCATGTCTTCTTTTTTTTTGAGCTTGACTACTACTTTCTTTTTCATCACAAATGCTGTACTGGTAACTGAAGATATCTTCCAAATGCGTATAATGTCAGGGATAGCAACATCAGCAATACGTGGACCTTCCATTGGTGTGGTGCATAGTAGCAAGGAAACATAACTATGTATGTATTCGGATCTCCACAGTAGCATGTTCTTCCAAAACTGCAAATCACTTCAAATGAAGGAATGCGGCCTGGCAAGAATTGGGAACTGGAGGAAGAAAAGAATGCAGTATTTACTTAAGATCAAAACAAAACCTGAAACAAAGAACCCAGTTCTTGCTTCTAAGTTTAACCTTCAATATTTCATTCAGTATGCTGTCTTGATCAGCTACAGGAATGGGAGAGAAAACTGAGATGTAAACACATGTCCAAAGGCTGCCTAGAGGGCTGAGGTTTGTGAGTGCTGCATTCCTCTTGGCAGAGCTGGAACACCCTGCCTGACTTTGTAGGCTAGCCTCAGATTGCCTGGCTGCACAGCTTGCAGGTTATGGATCACCTGCCGTAGAGAAGATCTTCAGTGTCCTGGGAAAGCATCTTACCCACAGAGCAGTGGGGAAATAGAACAATTTCTAGAGTGATGAAAGCTCACCTGTGAAAGTACTCCAGGACCCTCTTAATACTTTCAGGGTGAGCAAGATGGCTATAGCATATGTGTGCTCTGTTTTTTAGGAACTATTTTAGCTGGGGGTGGGTGGCTGCTGAAGGAGGCTTGTAAGGTTCAGCAATCTGTACCAGATAATTGTGGTTTACCTGGTATAATAATGTTCCTAGTGAGGTGGCTGTGCTCTTGTGGCTTTTCTTAAAGGAGATTCCTCCTTTTGGTTATTTTCAGAAGTTTGAAATACAGAAGGCAGCCTAGGTGTGATCTCTGACCAAGTGGGGGTCTCTCCAGGCAGTTTAAGCACATACTTTGGGGAGCTGATTTACCCCAAGCTCATGTTTGTCCCACTAGAGCTTAAGAACGTGGTACATAGGACTGCACAATTCCAAACTGATACTGCGATCTATTGCCTCTTTGGTCATGGATTTTTAAGACCTGAAGCCCCTTGCCTTTTCCTCTTCACTTCGTTTTTCTGACTTGAAAATTTGCAGATGACATACTGATTTGCAGCATAAAAACCTGTCACTTGTAACACCAAGCTCTTCAGATTTCTGGTAATTTGCTACTGTAGATGCATTGGGTTCTGCGGTGCCAGACCTGCTCAAGCTGTGTAACAGAACAAATGGGATCCATGGATTTTATTTATTTAGAGGTTTTAAATGATCACATAATACCCACAGATGCAGCAATGACTTGCATGGTCTCCTCTCTACTTTCCCCAGTCAAGTTCAAAAATACCAGCATTAAGAGGCCAAAAAATCAAAAGGCACCCAAAGCCCTTTGGTATTCCTGGTTTTGTTTTGTGCTCTTTCTTCAAGTTATCTCAAAGAAAAGGCACAGAGGTCTCTTAAATATGTATATCGGATGCTGGCAGCCCTGAATCTTTCTTTGTGTATTCTGCTGAAGAATGACAGCTGATGGATGAATCTTTGTAAAGTGGTCTGAAAGAGACATATTTACTGAACTGGATCTTTTGAAGACTTAGGTGACATTTTTCTTACCACTTTTGTATGAAATTAAACTATGAATCACTTCTGTTATGTCCTTTTTTGATTCTCCTCTCTAAATTTCTATTCCTTGTTTGCATTTTAGTAGCACAGGAATAGGGATCCTGAGCTTTTTGGACAGAAGGCTGTATCTTTAAGAGCCCAGACTTCAGAGGACTTGCCAAATCTTGCATCAAATATAGAACTCACAGAAAAAGCATTAAAAAATATTTAATTAAGCGATTAATTTCTTACCATCTGGAAAACCACAAACAGTAACAAAAGCAACTGAAAAATTCATATGCCATTAGTAGGTTGACTGCTTCAATATAGAATATTATGCTGCTCCATAACCAGCCATGACCGCCTTTTCAAACATATCGGAATAGGCAACCCCGTACATAATGGCAAATCTCTATATTATGACTGATGTCCAAGGTTTATAATGTTATAGACTCTTGGTTATGTTGTTTTGACAATGGAAGAATTAACAAACAAGACAGTGTCTGCAGTGATGAACTATCTCATAAAGAAACATTGTTAAAGATAAAAGATTTGGAAATTCTTTAAGAAAAATAACATTTTTGCTCTTTTCACAAGGAAAAAAAGAAGCCAGAAACATGACAGATTTCATCAAAAGAGCTGTTTACAGATTAAAAGTAGTTCTGATTTTTGTTTTGCTGTGCTAGACTTCATTTCTCAAATCCCAGAATAATGAGGCAAGTGTTTTCAAGCTTACACTGGTTGGTTGGGTGGGTTTTTTTTTTTGTCTTAATTATTTTTTATGTGGTGAATGTCGTTTTCCTGCTATTCCTGTTATATTGTAGAGGAATTGTTTGTATCTGAGCGAGTTCTGTTCAGCCTTCTGGTGTACTCAGAAAATGCTATACAGGATCCACTGTGATCTTAATGTCTGTTTGTTAAACCAGCAAGGCCTACTTGTGTAATGAGCTATGGTGATAAATCACAGAACTGGGGGGGTTCAACACCATATAGTTTGCAACTGGCCAGATCTCAGTGTGTGGATGCTAGAGAGGTTGGAAGACTGAAAAGAAAATGCACAGAACAATAGGAGCTAAGACTCAAGATCCTTCAAATACTAAAGAAAATGGGCTGCTCTATAAAAGGGTCCTTCTGGCCCCAGTGGCTGTCATGGAGATCTACTCGATGCAAAACTCAGACTCCCCCATTTCTGAGTACCTAAATATTTTCACTAGCTTAATTTTTGGTGTGTGTGGCACTTTCTGGATGAACTTTATTTATGAACTCAGGCTGTGCCAAATCACTAGATTATTTACTTCACGGTTTGAACACAAAAGTATCTGGCAAGAGATGACAGAGAAATATTGGGTTTAACATCCCAGAAGCAGGAAAACTTGGAAGTGTGTAATTATACATACTGGGCATTAACTAAAAAGGTACGGACAGAAGATTGAGGAAAACATGAATGTGGAAGTCATTCTCTGCCTGGTGAAAATTTGATACTGGTATTTCATGCAAAATTGTCCTAAACACAAAGATAAACTATCTTTCACCTTTTTTTTTGATGCTACTTTTGTGCCAAGCTCCTCCAGAATAAGGTTTATAAACCAGTATAACTGGGCTGTGCCATTGAGGAAGCCTATAAAAAAAGGACGTCCTCTTGAGAGTCAAGTAAAGATCCCTTAAACTCTGAGTCTTTCCACTTCATTTTATAATGGAAAAAAAAATACACTGGTTACAAAAAACATCTGTTTTATCAGAAACGTTAGGTAGCTGAGCATGTGAAAAGGCTTCTCTATATTGCTAGTGAGATGAAAAGTCAATCTATTTGTCTTCTCTTTTGTTAGCTTTTATCTTGGGTCTCTGTTATTCTAATCTTAGAGGTCACATCCAAAAGGAATTAATTTAAATGTCTAAACTCGGAACACTGTTCCTGCAGATCCTGGTTCCAGCAGCTCATTTCCCAGGTGTTTGGGGCAAACAAGACCTTAGCTTTTGACCCCAGAATTACCCACAAGCCTGAAGTTCTGCTGCTGCCTGTGCCCTGGAGCACCTTAGTTGTACCACCATCACCTTGTCATCTTGTTCAGGCTTTATTCCTTGCTAGGATCCAGAACTTCTCTATGGGGTTTCTACTGTATGTTACTTTAAAAGCAAACCTACATATGGTGAGTCAATCAATCTCTACTTGAAGTGCAGTGATAGCAACTCTTTTCTGTATAGAACACATATGGGAAGAGAGTGAATTGCTGTCCCCTCTCATACAATTGCATGTTGGTAAGTACATTAATATATATTTGGTTTTCTCCTTTGTACGAAGGATAGATTTAGATTGACTGAGGACATACCTGAAATAGTACCATGATGCTCATTCGTGTTTGCACTTCTGTCCCAGGAAGCTTTAGTTCTTTCTTTGTCACAATGAGCGTGACAGATGAAAGTGGAGACTGCTAATAGTGCCCATTGGTTTGAACTCCCACTTGTGTCTTTCTGATCCCAAGAAGGTGTTGTAACCACCTGCCTTTCCATGCCAAGTGTCTTGAGAGAGAGTTCTGTGTCCTCTGTACTTTGAAAGAATTTTTTACATCTATTTATTGGGAAAGCACTTTGGCACTTACGTTTAAGGATTTGGGTTGTATGTAGAGGTGGAGATATGGCTATGTCAAAAGACTCCTGCTTCAGGGGAAAAAAAAGAATTTGCATGTAGTTATCCCCAACTTGTTCCTGTTGCAGTAGGTATATTGACCTTCAGGTGTCTGGTCTGGAGGTGGTTCCGAAGGCACCTCCTGAGGTGGACAGTTCCTTTAGTGAATGATACAAGGAGGAGTTGAGGCCCCTAAATAAGGATTTCAAATTTCTTTCCTCGGAACAGTTAAGCTGTACAATGCATGGTTGTATCAGCTCAACAGCATTTCATGCTATGGACTTCTTACTTTTGCAGAGTTGGTAACAGCTGCTTTATGCTCCAGTTATGCATCACTGACTAAAGCTCTTTCTGTTGGGGACCACAGCAAATGCTCTGCTAACAGTAAATATCCCACTGTGATTCTGCCTTACTATTCACTACATCTCCTGCTAAATAATAGTCTGTATTACGAAACAAAAAAGTCAGCTTTATACCTGAAAAAATCAGATATACAATTGAGTTGCTTCTCCTTGATTGAGAGCATCCAATGTAACTGTCCCTGTCCATGTTCTTAGATAAAAATAAATTAAAAATGCAGCTGCAATTAATTTCAAACTGAAGTCTTTTATAAAGCTGGATAGGGATTTTAAACAGCATTTGGCAATTGGTTTAACTGGGATTCCTGTGAAATAATTGGCAAGTGATATCCAGAGGCAATGAGTTAAGCTATTGCTGGCTGCACTAGAAAAATCCCACTCATGATTTCTCAGTTAATATCTTGAAGATATGACAAGTTATCTCTTGTAGGTTGTAGTATATGGATTGCACTGTGTGTATTTCTAAATTAAGTGGTTAATATCTTCCTCTGAACATCAGTGGCAGGGCTAAATTACTTCTAAAAGCTATGCATAAGGCTTTTTAGAGCTAAGGCTGAACATTTCAGTTGCTTATTTCTGCTGCTAACAATACTGAATTTCATGGGGCAAATGAAAAAAAAACAAATGTGGGTGCTGACTTATTTGCATACTCTTCATATTCAGTATGCTTTGCCTTGCTTTGGAGAAAATTTAGTCTGAGCACACAAGAACACAATAGTACACTGCAAATATTTTGGTTGGTGTGGTGTAAGATTGACTTTGAATGTTACATGGGAAACAAAATGATCCAAACAAACAAATCCAACCCCAAACAAATGATAAATCAAAAAAGCAAAACACAGGAGTACAGAAGCATCTTTACACCTGGGACTTAAAAACTGAGTTATTGTCTGTTGTGTTTTACTCTAGTGCAGTCTCTGGCAATAAACTTAATTTTAATGCCTCGGTTTACCTATGTCAGAGGGGCAGAGGGAAAACTAACATCTTGCAAGTATTGTTAATTAGTTGCCTCAGAAGAGCTCACCAACCCTTACACAATACTAGCAGAACAAATGTTGGTGTTCACTGGGACTTTTCAGCATGAGATTTGTGTATCTGGAAGAATCCAAGGCTGTTTTGAAGTCAGAGGCAGATATCTAATCTGGGGTCTTATTTACTGCTGTAATAGGACTATTTTTAGAATTGCACTAGGTTGCTTTTGTTTTGCTGTAATCCCTTCCTGTCTCATTACCATAGTCTGTTTGCTCCAGTAAACTTTAAATACCTCCCAAGTGTATAACATATGAAGATGAGCACCCCACAGTCAGTAATTCTTCTTACTCACAGCCCTAGCAGGTGAGCTGTCCAAGGCAGGCATCTGCATGAAGTTTCTGGCTTTGTACATGTCTTAGGAAGTTGTTTTCTCTTAGACTACACTGCATAACTAAATTGTCCCTGAGCCTCAGAGGAGGTCACTAGATATTTCATTTCACATAGCTTGAAGTGCAAAATCACACTATAACTTTTGATGAAAGTTTTTAGAAGATTGTCCCAGATGGAACTGCTGTAGGGCCAAAGACTGTCTCCCTGCATTGGCAAGAGAGGTTGCTGGAGCAGTGTGTCATACAGGAGTTGTAGAATATGCTAGTGATGTGTTCCTGATGGTACAGCCAGGAAAGCTTTCTGTACCCTTAGAACTTCAGTTGCATTCCTTAAGACTTAAGGTTTACTTTTCCAAGTAAGAGAGTTTAGTATAAATTCACCGCATAAATCCCATCTCTTCCTCTTACTAATCTGGAATGTGATAAGAACATTACCTGTGGTGTTAGTATCATGCTTGATGGGCTTTTTGTCTTGCCACCTGGTTAGCAAGAGATACACCAGGTCCTTTAAAGAGAAATCTCATCTTGCAGTTCAGAGGTTTCTTATTTCATTCTGCCGGAACTGTTTCTGTGACAAATCTGCTAGTTGCGCAAGTAGACAAGCCGTATCTAACACACAGTTCAGGTTCTGATAGTCCAGTTCTTGTCTTCCCACTTTACATGTTATGCTAGAAGTCCTTCTGGCCACCTTTGGTATAATCTGTGTCTTTGTAACTCCATTGTATTCAGACTGTGCAATCAATGATAGTCTTTTGAATCTGAAGATAGTATATGAACAGACTTTCTGATTAAATTACCAGGCTTCTGACTGTCTCTCCTGGCCTCCCAGTGTTCCTGGCATTCCTTCCCCGCCATCCTTCTTGAAGCACTTAATTTTTTTTCCCTTCTTTCCTTTACTGTAATTGGGAAATTAAGACATTCACCACCCACAACAAGTAATAGCCAAGCATAAAAAAATCCAAATGCCAAGCCTAGCCCACTTAAATTCCCTCAGTGGCACAGCTCACATTAGGGCACAAGGGAAGTAAAGCATCACTGTATTGCTATTTCATTATAGCTATATTCATCTGTAGGTTCAAATGTTTGTCTTAACCTCCATCTCATAAATTCTAAGCGGTTAGTTCATTGTAAGGAAGACTGAAATATGGAGACAGGTTGATAAAGTGCATTACAAGACAGTGCATTTCCCTTCATTCCTTGGCTCAGGTCAGCCATACTTTAGCCCATGGAGATGCATCTTGTTTAGTTTTCAGTGTTTAGAAATATGGAAGAATGGCTGATCTGTGTCTCGCACGCAGCCCAGCATCAGCACTCATTCACTTATTTGAAAATTGTTCAGCATTTTGTGATCTGAGATTTATGTTTTGAGCTGGCTCAGTGACTCAAGACACATCATTTAAAACATGACCAAAATAATGTTTCACTGGCTGATATACAGCATATTGTATGATTCTGGAATAAATCAGTTACACCTCTGAAAGCAGTGGTGGTGTTTTCTTTTTCTTTTTTGACTGAATTAAAATAGTACTTTATGCTTCCTTTTCACTAAGTGAACAATGGCACACAGAGGTAACTTTAGCAGCTCAAAGGTATCTCTTATTTTATGTCAAACCTCTGTACCCTTAGTGTGTTCATCCGTCATACAGAATACTTTCTGCCACTACATCTGAAACTTGCCAATATTCTTGCGGTGTCTATATCATGGTATTTTTGGTAGATTTCAGTTCTCTGTATATCAGCTCTGTTTTCTTTATCCAAGTATTGACTTTTATTGCATCACCAGAGCTTTGGATAATTGCAAATCAGCAAATACGTAAATGTTTTTGAAGTTGCTGAAGGAGTGCTGATTTACAGCACGGAAGACCTGGCTCCACAACTTGCGCAGATAAACTGAATTGGGGTATTTCTGATGAAGATATTATTCCAGTTGTGTGGGTGAATGGAACTCTAGAAAATGAGAACAGTGCAGAAAGATTAAACAAACTAGACAATGAAACAATTATTTATATCCTCATTTTTAGCACACTGGCAAATGGAATGCATCTAGCTAAGTGTATAAGTCTCACAAGCTGCCTCTCAATCTGGACCTGTGGAGCTGAGAGAAAGCGCCGCAGCGAGGAAGAGAGAGCGAGAAATCAGAGTAAAACTGCAGATGACGGGAACATGCTGTAAAACTGCTTTCAGCCCCTGAAAGAAGCCGGTGTAGTGAGCAACTTGTTCTGCTAAGGTCAGTGCTAATCCTACTGCTGATTCAATTCTTTAGAGCTAGATGGTAAAACTAACTAAATAGATTAAAATAGTTATAATTTGGTTCTTCTGTCACTGGACTGTCAAGGCTTGGATCCAAACCTGGGATTTCCTCCTTACTGTGAGTCTTGGCCTTTGTTTTCCTCCACTCCCAATTCACATCAAATACGCCTCTCCAAAGAATTCGGGAAAATACTTTTTGCTATCTTTGAAGGAAATATGGGGCCATGAAATCAGAAAATGCTTTGCTATTTAGCTGTTAGTATTTATAAAACCAGGAAGCCATTGCTTGTGGGCTTGCCATACAAGGGATGAATAGACAGAGGAAGTGGTATTTTAACATTGTTAGTGGATCAGTGGGAAGCTGTGATCCAACTGAGTCTGCTTTCTGTGTCTTCCTGACAAACTGACCACTTTGTATAGGTTTGTTCCTGTGCCCGACTAACTGAAGAATGACAGAGAAAGGTATGCAGCTTGTAAAATGGAAGTGGGAAGGCTGTGAATTACACACTAATGGCTAGCTATAACAAATTATATTTTCCCTTTAAGTAGGCTCTTCAATGTTACTTTTCCAGCTAAGAGATCTCTTATCTGGGATGTAATTAAAACTCCCCACTGTTGCTCAAATGTTAGATACTTAATATTCTTCTTTGTCTCCCATTAGTATTACATAATTTAAAGCTATCTCTGGTCAAGGAGCATAAAGTAGTTATGCATAGCAATAATGGACAGAATTGTTTCAAGCTAAGTACAGCATGGATTAGGTAAATGGGAGACAAAGGTAAATATATGACCCTTATTATCTCATATTCCTATGACACATCTGCTTATCATGCCAGGAAGTGGTGCAGAGTTTTCAGGGGCTGTAGGTTGCTGGGGCAAAACCAACTCATTCAACTCTTACCCTCTTTGGTTGCCGACAGTAAACCTTACAGAAAGGGAGGCTGCAGTCAACATCAGTTTTCCTGTGCTTTTATTTTACACGAGCAACTTTTTTGCAAACCAGTATGAGCTCATCAGTATAGCTGAGTAATCGGGCTAGTGATAACAGAATTAAGATAATCAAGCCAACCATGAGAATTGTTTGGACCTCCATGGCAAATGTGCATCTATGCAAAAGAACTTGTTGCTGTTGTATGCTCCATTTAACATACTCTTTCCTGCTATGCATTTTGTTTCAGTAAATGTTTGTAACAAGCTGAGCTGTAGCCACGTCTCTGACTATGAAGACTGGTAGGAGTTTTATGATGGATACTCTATGATAGATATATCCCATTAGTGTTATATTTTATTGGTGATAGCTAACCATCAAACTCATCCATGTACCAGACTTGAAACAGTGAATGTTTTAATTTACTGACTCCGGTCAGATTACACATGTATGAAACTTTGTTAATCATACAAGTATTTGTTTTCAAAGGGTGAGATTAGAATTCAAACTAAATTTAACAGATCATGTAATTAGCTTGAAGTCAGCAAGTTAGAACTCTAAAAATGCACTAGCAAGCTATATGTGCAAGAAAGAAAAGAATAATAGTATTAAAAATGATGAATTTAAGATGAATCTGGATGTGGACATTATAAAGGGCCCCAGGCTAAATAGAAGCCACCAACTTGTCATTGAGGGAATATATTTGCAAGGATCTTGTGCATGAAATGCTGTTTCTAAAACTAGAGCAAAATAACATAGACAAACTGGAACAGACAAGTGTAAAGTAACAAATATTATAATAAAATTAAAAACTTTCTGCAAAAAAATTTTGGAAGAGTTTGTGGTGTTTGAGAAAACAATATTGAAATATGGGACAGGTCAGAAAAGAAGGCAGCCACAAGATTAATTCTCCATATTAATTTATAATTCAGTGAGATGTAACAGGCTTATTATATAAAAAAAAAAGAGATTTAGATAAGACATTGGAAAATGTTTCTAACTAAATAAAGGTGGGTAGTGGAATGGATTCCCATAATCTTTTTAAGCATCTCTGTGGCTGGAGTTTTTTAAAGATAGATTAGAGAGACATGTAAGCTGATCTGTATAGACAGCTTTGCCTCAGAGGAAGGATGAAACTGTGTGTATGTCTTGAGACCCAACTGTGCCTTCTCTTTTTTTTTCTTTTTTTTTTTTATTTTATTTTATGGTATTTTTTTTCTACATGTATTTCATCATTTGTGTGTAATGCAATGCCAAACACATTAAAATAAGGCTGCTTAAAGTGTGTATGGAAACAAACTGATTAAATTAATTTTTATGTTTTTCTGCTCATTATGGAGTATCATGCTGAGGCAGAATGCAAAATGAAGTGTGGTGTGAATGCTTATTATGGAAAAGCAAAAGAAAAATAATCCAATATATCCATTTGTAATGGAAAATGTTTTCTGGTGAGAGAGCTTGCGTTTCCACAGTACTGTTCTACTTTGAGTTTCAAAGTGCTTTCAGAAAAGTTCCTTCACACCCCTGAGGCACTTTGTGAGGCGTGACCATGTCTGTGTAGCTTTACATTGGAGATAGAAGCTCCAAAATATCCAGTTCAAGATCTAAAACCAGCAGGGCCAGGCCTGGCCTGGCCTCCTTCAGGTGCAGCTCATCCCCTCTTCTATGTCACGCTCTCTCAGCATCAGTGTTACTTGTCAACTTTCAGAAATGTCTCTGTGTTTTTGTCAGCACTTTAACATGAGTTACCATCCTGTGTGACAGGGACAAGTGTTGAGTTACTGCCCTTTCCTGAGGATCTCTATGAACACACGCATGAGGAGCGAACAGGTAACAGGGGCTTCTGTATGAGAAAGCATAGGTAGAAACCTGAATTGGCATAAAGTTTGCAACCTTGACTCTGTGCTTTTTAGGTATTTTTAAAAATAATTATTTAATATAGCGGGGTTTTTTGACCAGTTTACATGTCTGCTTTATTTTAATGATGAATACTTGGGCCATACAAATTGTAGTTGCCGTGCAAATGAATACTTCACTGTGTTAAATTTTGTTTTAATTTGGCAAGCTCTCAGAGGTAAATATGTTATAGTAAAACTGTCTCTTTATAGACAGCCATCTGGACATCAAGATAAATCTGTTAAATCTCTCTCTCTCTCTCTGTATATATATCTATAAAAGGTGTTTGCCTGGTGTCAGGTGGATTTACTTTCTATGAAAACTTTACTTAGCACTAATATGCCTTGTACTGCCCTTCAACACCACACTTTGTGGTGTCATTGTTAGAGGCAACAGCAAAAAATACTTATACAGTATAGGGAAAAAAAACCCCTCCAAACTCTCTAATAATGAGAATAACCTTAGCCAAGGATATTTCTCTGAGAATTAATAACTAGCTTGGGTTAATGGTCACTGGCTTCACCTTAGGCCCTCAGTTAATCCCTGAACCTCAGTTGTTATTACCTAATTGACTTAGTTTCATTTCATTTTAACATTTCAAAGTGATCTTCCTAAAATCACACTGACAGAGTAACATGGTCTCTGTAGATGTGCACTGACATGGTTTCAATATTGTTACTTTGTCTCCATACTCTTGCATTGACATTTCATTTTGTTTTGACATCGCAGTGCCACATCTATGGATCTGTGCAGATGACATGCGATTGTTCAGATTAGGTGAAAGCCTGACCAGGAGTGAGGGCAAGGGAACATTTTACACAGGGACACGATGCTAGCTAAAAGCCACTATGCAAAATTAGTGTTGTGAATGATTGTTAGCAAATATGATTTGCATGTTTGTAAAGGGAAGAAAGATAAAATTTCACTTGAAAACTTGCTGGCTTTCTTAACAAACAGAAATCTTTCCACTCTTAGATCAGATAAAAAACCTAGCCTGAAAAACATGCCAGGTAATGTATTTAAAAAGAGGGGTTTTGATATTACCATTTCATGCTTATTGAGGCTGCAAGTAAATTATTCAGATCTGGTGTCTTTCAATAACATAGTATCCATGTAAGCAGTTGAATACTGTAAGATGCAAGTACTAAATTGAAGAAATCTCTATAAAAATAGGGCATAAAAATGAAATCTTTTTATGATGTGGAAAAGTTTTTTGAAAGTCTTTTGAAGCTCTTTGATCCAGCTCTGAAATAATTTTGGTAGATTACTATTGTACGAAACCCGTAATTTATAGTAGCTGACCTAAGCTGCTCTTTGTATAACAGCCATATATGAAACAATAGCAGGAAAGTGAAAAACACAAGGGGAACTAAAACTGCTCTGTTTATTATTTAGCTCATAATTACATCTTCCTTATTTTATCTTTTGAATCCTGGCATGTTCTTAATAATACAGATTCAATTAATATTTACTATACACAGGAGAGTTAGTTTTGAGTAATGCGTTTAGACTATCCAAACTTTGTGTAACTTGTGACCTTTCCCTAACCTAAGCAAGGTCTATTTTATACAGATCATACTAGATAGACGGTTTCTCTATAAATGGTGAAGTTGCTGCCAAGCTCCCATTGTTAGCTAGCTCATTTTTCAACAGGCACACTTTAGGTTCCTATCACACCACTGTAAAGAGCAAGCCCTTGAGGGTTTCTTCTTTTGTCAACATAATAAAATGGTTATTTCTGAATAACCTGCAAATCTATCACAAATGGCCCTTTGTGACTTGGAATAACATGACAGGAGGACTTTTTGGTTTGTTTTTTGCAGGCAGCCTCCTATTTTATTCCATATTATTAAATTAATACTTGAAGAGCATTTTTCTTAGCATATGTATAACTCATCCTTGAAATAACAAATACATGGTTCTGACAAGTTATTCCTCCTCTGTGTTCACTGTCTAACTGCCGAAGATCTTTTCAGGAGCTAAATGGTGAGACTACTTCAGCTGAAGGAAAAGGAAGAATCGAGTTAAATTCTGCTTACTTTTTTTGTTGACCTTCAAGGAGTCATAATCAACTCTGTTAAATAAGAACAACCTGTAGGATGTACAAGCTCTGGCAAGAACAGCTGTGGTTTGAGAACTGAGATCCAGCCATCTTTTCCTTTCTGAGACAAGTAGATTTTGGCACAGGAGGAAAGCTAAACCTTTGACTTCAACAGACCTTGCAAATGTGCTGCACAAGCAAGGCATGAACTTGTGGAAAGGAAGTCTTCTTAATGAAAGAGACTGCTCTAATAGCTATATTCCTAATATTGGCTTTGCCTATTTTCTGGTAGCACGGATGCAGATTAGTATCAGAAAGAGAAGCTGTCACTAGAAAGCTTAGGACAGACTCTTCAAAGGGGACACAAGGGCAAGTGTGAGAATGCTGAATAAATAAATGTGAAATGGTTAAAAAAGGATGGAAAATTCAAAGGGGAGGATTTATAGGCAGACCAAAAAAGCCATGAAGAGTCTCATGTAATAGTAGTCTAGAGGGTGCAGAAATCCAAAAGCAAATACCAGAACAGAATGACTTTTTGAGTGCACCGATGTAACAAAACAGGATGAGAATTATTCATAAACTATCAGTACTATTAATGTGATAAAATAGTAATAAGGTAAGAACAGTAAGACATTTGGTCCTTTTTCTTCAGCTTTAGATTGGAAGTTTTATTCTGCTCTGAGCTGGTTTCAGGGAAAGATCATTAAACTCATGCTAATAATGTGTCCCCAGAATACAGAAATGGTAGAAAATGTTTTGTCTTTATACTAGAGTGTGACCCACCATTGTGCTGCCTCTCCTTACAAGGAAGTTTTACTTCCCTGTTCAACACAATCACATCAATTCCTAAAGCTCAGAACAGGCCTTATTACAGCGCTTGTAAGAGCAGATGCTTGGTGAGTCTGTATATGCCAGTGTGAACATCATTTTGTGTTATGCACACTTCTGTTTTCTGGTGAGGCTTAATTCATTAGCAGACTCTACAGCATGCTCCATAAAACTGGATTTGGCTTTAATGTTAATGTTCTAATGACTACAGGCATCATTTAAGAGAACAAAACCAACAAGGAACCCACGAACAGTAGTCTCTCCTCTTTAATACTGAAGTTGCTGTTTACATATGATAAACAGAAAAACACTAATGAGGGTTTTTTTGCAAGACACAAGCAGAAATAAAAAAAACCAAAACAAACCCACCTGTTTTTAGCATTTAAAATAGTGACATAGCATAATTTTTGTGATGACAAAGCTTGTTCTATAGCATGCAATGAAATTAGTACAGTATGTACACTCTTGTGACTTATCATTCTAATACAAAGATGCTTAAAGGGGGCAATATATAAAGATGAGGTCAAAGCTTTGATTAAAGACAGCTGTATTGCTTTCCAACCTGTTATGTCATGGCATTAGGGCATTAGGTAGAGGAATAAACAAACAAATACAAGCCTAACCTGATTTATCTATGTGTCCCCACATAAATTTGTTTAATGTAAAAACAAATAAAGCAAAGCTTTGATGGAGGTTGAGCAGGATTTTCAGCATCTGTGCAGATAAATTTAATTTATTCAAAAAGAAAAAAACAGCATTAGTGCATCATGTAAAAGCTGATTTAAATGATTTCATACAACAGAAAGCATATGCACTAGCTAAAACAAATTCAGTTTGCCCTTAAAACCCATTTTACTCAAACCCATTTTACTCAAACAACCATTTCTTGTGAATTTTCTGCTACAATAATGTTCAGTTATTTCTTCTTTTTTATTCTCTTCTGGATTTGACACATTCCACTAGCCTAAACCCCAGTTGCAGGGACAGCAACATCCTATATGCAGCTCCTGTGTAGCATCAGGCAGGTCCTTAAAGCTGGTTAGGTAAAATAAGCTAAGCACAATACCTTAAACAGCTGAACAGGAATGAATTACACCTGTAACAGGTTTATTTTTTAAATAAATCTTTCCACTATAGCACATTAAAACCAAGGAAAAATAATCTCTATGCAACAATAATTCACTGTAGTGGAGCTATACTAGCTTATCTCTGCAGCAAGGAACAGAGTACTAAGAAGACTAAGGAAAGATATTTTTTCCTGAAAATTAAAGATTAGTCAAAATGATAAGCTCCTTTCTGAAACATAGCAAACTGTCAAAATGAGAACTAAAAGTTCAAAATAAAAATACTGCATATGCATCTGAAAACTGTAGCTGAAAGAAAATGGAATAAGATTAATACCCTTCTAAGTCAAGGCAAGACTATAAAAAGCCTGCATGTGATTTTTGAAATCATACAGGCACACAGAGTATCACCTCAGCTGCAAAAAGATGATGAATATGTACTGTAATGTTTTAAAGACCCTTTCCTTATGGAAGAGGTTATCAACTTGTGCTTTAGGAAGACTGTTATCACACCTTTAATTCTACAAAATCCGTACCTCTGCTTCTCTGAAAATCGGAACATGGTGAGCAGACATGCAAAACTCTCGCTGCCTTTTAAAAATATTCTGTCCTTTCCCAAATGCCAGTTAGTGAAGAAGAGTATTAAAGAGTGTCAAGCCCTGTAAGCTGCTATTAAGAAATCTCTGAGAGCACAAACCTGAGGCCCAACATTGCCCCTCTAAGTGTTGATTAGGATGAAAATAGGGAGAGATTGAACTCACTCAAATCTAAGGAGGGCTAGCACCCATCAAAATGCTCTTCTGATCTTGGTGGTTTCAACAAAGAAAAAACAATGCTTTTACAAGTATACATAAGTACGCAGGAAACTTATGCTCTACTCAGCACAGTTTCTATAAGCAAACTTTGTGTGTCTATTTGTCTTGTGGCACTGATCCAGTAAAAGTAAAAAGCACTGTTTTACCATTTTTCCCCCCCCCCCCCCCTTGTTGAACACCAGGCTGGTAATCTTCTTCAGGAGTAACCCACACAGATGGCTCCTGCACATTGTTCTTTCGGACTTCAGTACGCCAGAAAATTGTATGTTGTAGTACCTACAGGGGTCAAGACAGATTCCTTCCTTAAAGTCAGTTAAGAGAAAAATTCCTAGGTACAGATTCCCTGGGGGGTGGGGTGGAAAAGACAAACACAAGTTATTTTTGAGTTGTTAAACTACTTATTAAAAACCCACAAATGTAACCCCAAACCTCACTCCCCAAAATCCACTAACTTATTTTTTAATTGTTAACTTGGTATTCCATTATTGATTGTAGTAATTAGATAGTGACAAAACACATATACCAATTGTTCTCTGAAAGTCTGGCTCTTTACTGTAACAGCCAGAACTTACACAATCCCATCTTATCACTTTAGCTTCATGAGATCTGCATTATATTTTAAGCCTCAGAATAACAGTCTTTACCAATTTTCCACATCAGTGTAGGTGTTTCAGTCAGATCACTAGCACTGAATAAATTTGTGAGTTAAACCATAAAAAGCCACTTATTTTTAAAGGTGACTCCCTAATAGGCATAAGAACTGAAAGTTGCACCTTTCGGCCTCTGCATTTTTGTCTTTGTTTAGAATGCTAGAAGAAGCCATCCGGAAGGAGGGAAGATTGTAAGTATCTAGAAACTAGCTGTTTGACAGAGACAGAAATGCTGATAATGAGGGGGTTGTGTCTGTCTTTTTTGGCTGATCACAACAGAGGCCTGAAGCAAAACAGAAACTCTTGATATGTTTGTGTAAAGAGGCAGTAGCATAAGGGCAGGCAGCAGGAGTTCAGCTGAAGTTCAGGGCAGATGCTGCCATTAGTTTACACTGCAGGAAAGTAAAATTGCTTCCGGATTTACCTCTTCCTCCCAACATCAGCGCTGAGCCATGCTGTGTCGCAGAGTCACAATGTCGGTAGGAAAGCAGTCTTTTAGCAGGATACCACGCTCACGATGGCAGTCCAGCTCTTCAATAAATCCATACCAGTAGATGACTAATCCAGGGCCAAATCTATCAAGTAAAATATGGGCTTGTGTTAGGTGAAATTTAATTTCCCACCTCTAGTTATTCCAACAGTGACAGTATTGGATCTCCACTCGATTTTCAAATTTTAACCAATGTTGAATCAACATGTGTCATTAATGCCTGGTTCCTTAAATAAAAATGCTACTTAGAGGCTCCAACAATCCACATCAGACTTTTGGTTTTTTCTTTGAATACTCTGCACATACCAGTAAAAAGACCTATGCTTTAAATACTGAATAACATTCAGTAACTATGATATGTACAGAAGTCTTTCCTGCCCTACACTCTGCTTTTCCAGATTTGGGCATGCAGGCATTAAAAATACAAGGGTTTATACAAGTTCCAGTTCATGCAAATTATACTACCATGAAGATGATAACAATGAATCCTTAAAATATAATTGGTAAATGAGGTAATTATTAATGTAAAGCACAATTCAGAAAGAAATAGAAAGTTTCTGCTGTAACATCTCTGAAATGCACCTCAGTAGTTCCTCAGATATTGCTAACTCTGACTGATCCCCACTAGGCAATCTCAGGAAGTAGCCCCATGGACCATTTTACCCATCAGGAAGTTCAGACCTTCAGGCTGGGTTCATAAAGAAGTAATCACTATCAATCACTGTATACTGTGATATGTTTTGCACATCAGTTTCACGTTTTTCCTACTGAGAGCACTTAATTAAAGGGCAGCACTACTTTTGGTGTAGTGTTGCAGGAATTTTACAGTGAAATCATAAATTATGAATGTCGGGTTAGTAAAAGGATGTCTAAAACCAGAACTGCTTTCTGTAGTCTAACATTACAGCAGTCTGTACAACATTAGGCCAAAAAGCTTTTTCTTTCCTTGATTTATTATATGCTGTAGTGAACTTGCCAAAAACAACACTGCAGGATGAGCTGTTAGATACCGTCTGTACAAGAAAAAGTTCAATATAATGTCATGTAATGGTTTATATGCAGAGATGTGCTCTGGACTCAACCAATATGGTAGCCAATTTTTGTTAATGTTTAATTATAATAAAAATGTGTTAGAGGGCTTGTACGGTAATCTAAATGTCCACTTAGAAGACAATACAAGCACTCAAAACTGTGGGTAGTGCCAGACCAGCTTCATTAGGGTGGTTTCTTCCCAACAATGGAGAGAAAACTCTATTTGATGTGCTCATGTAATGGAACAGGCATCAAAGGAAGAAGAAACCCTGCTGCTTCCTCCTGCAGTTTCAATTAGATATGGTAGCTGTGATCCCAAAACTGCTGCGTAGCATTGTAACATTTTGGTTTATGGCTACTCCTCTTCAACCAAGAAGTGGCTGCCGTTCAGTGGCAAAGTAAATTACTCCTCAGCATAGCTGAGGCAACACAGGCAAATGTGGTTTTTGCAACTGAAAGATGATGTTTGGAAGGAGAGAGAGGTTGAAACTCTGACAAATCCAGTTACACTAGTTAGTGTATTCAAATATGTTTAGCATTGAATAAAGCACAGATTAAGAAGTGGCTCATATGGAAGGACGATTCTGCCTACACCCAATTCCCAAATTTTCTCTGGCTGGCCAACAACTTCATGTGGGGACAAGATGTGTATGACCCCACTGCACTACGGAGGCCAGCTAGCCTAGCAGTAGCGAGAAGTAAATGGCAAGTGAAGCCAAGGACTGATGCTCCTTGCCTCCGGTGAGAGGCTGTAATTTGCTTATGGAGGATGGGCCTACTTTTAGTTATTTCACAGACCATGTATCTGTTCCCACATCAACCAAGCATAATAAAGGGATAATCTGGTAGGGATGTACATATGTGCTAACCAAAACTATTTTAAAAGGAAACATAAAGCCCCCAGAAGATAGGGAGCAGACCTTACATTTCTAATGGGCTATTTTATGCAAGGGAGAAGCTATGAAATGTCCGCAAATACTTACTCATTATGAGCGCATGTGCCAGGTAAAATCTTCATGCTAATAAGCAGCTGCTCACCCAAGTTTTGAAGGGCTCATTTTGCTATGTGTGGCAGTCTGAATCCCCTACCCACCACAAAACATATTGGCACTGTGCTCATGTAATTTGAAAAGTTATTTTTTTGAAAAGGAATTTTTAAATAAAATAAGTATTTTGAGATGCCCCCAAAAGTGTAATTTATGTCTTTCTAGCAAATCATCACAGCTCAAGCATATTTTTTCAGGAAAATTTCATGCTTTAAAAATTACCTTCAGAAATCATCAAATTTAGTAATAAAATTTATATACAAGAACATCTGCATACTGTTAATTGCAGGAGCAAGTACATCTTTAACATGAAAACATCCATCAATCCTGCTTTGGTGGTAATATAGGAAAACTATTTCCTCTGTACTGCCTCGGTTGCACTTTTTTCCACTATATTGTGCCATTCTTTCTATTATAGCTCTATATCATATGTCCCATATGTATGATTGCATAAAAAACATACTATACTTTTGTTTAAAAACACTTAAGTGTAGCACTTAACATCAAAATTAACTTGTTGGCACATTAAGCATTTGCCACTGTCTATCAGGAACTCCTGCCGCAAAGTGCTAAGATCTCTCTCATTAACACCCAGTGTTGGCAAATCACAAACAATACCACTGGTTTATTACTGCTGCCTTAATTTCAAAAGACACTTAACCTTTTTGTGTAAGGGGATGAGGTACGGAAGCGAACTGAGAAGTAAGAGCTATCCTTTTTTATTTGACTCCTTCCAAAGCCCAGATACAACACCGTGAAGAGCAAAACACAATGCTGTGAATCACAAAGTAAAGCTTCAAACTGATTTCTGCATCAGTGGTAATATTTAAAAAGTTAGTGACTAACCCTGGTTTACACAGGAGAATAAACTAAAATGACAGGAATGCTTACTTAGTACTACCATGGAAAGGGAACTCACTAGCCCTGAGGAGGAAAAAAAAAAGCCATGTTGAATGCACCAAATGGTTCTAAAACTGTAGAGACATGATATGCAATATAGGCTAGGTTATGCCACTTCATATGAAAGACACACAGGAGAAAGTTTAAGATTAAAATGAAAATCGAGCTTAGATTGTAACAAACTATGGACTCCTATGAATTTTGTTCTTGCTCAGAAAAGTTCCATTTATGGAACCAATTTAAGCTCCTTAAAACTGAGATTAAATTATATTTTCCCCTCCATCTTTAGCTCTTTCCCTGAAAAACTTAGGTGTGAAGGAATGTGCCCAGAAGTTATATGAAACTGTAGTTTTACCTATTCCAGTGAAACTATTACTTTTAGAACTTTATTTTTACATGGTGTTTCTTTTTAAAGCTGAAAAGAAATCCAAGAAACTAAGGTTTGGTTAATTCCATGCAGTAAAAATTGAATAAATAGGAAATATAGAGGCAAGCCCCCTTTAGAATATAATAAACACAGCAAGTGAAAATTATCCATGCAGGTTGCATCAGTTTACTTAAAAATCAACTAATAAATATGCAATTATCATTATATAAATCCTGGTTTAGTCATTAACTAGTTCTGACATCAGAAGTTGTGACCACAGGCAGCCAAAGCCAACTTAGCAGCTCTTTAGTGCAGGGTCTGAGTGCCAGAAGTGCTAAAAGCAAGACAAGACAGGCTTATGTCCCATGGCATAGCAAGAAAAGCACAGAATTACAGAAGCCCATGGATTAGTTTAGGCCTAATTGAGGCTTAATATAGAAGACTAAATTTAGTCTTAAGTACTAAGGGCAGCAGATGGTGTCTTTCAAAGAATCAACTTACACATTTGAGATAGATGCTGGAGATAGTAAAATATAGTTTGAGTATAGTTAAATACAGTTGCAGTCTCAACAGTACTTTAGATAAAACTTATATCTGATCATACTATTCTTAGTAATTCAGCTTTGCATTAACTTACATGTTTGGAGGATCTTTTGTACTGGTTTAATGACACCTATTTTGAAAGAAATCTGCAGCTGAAGGAGTACTGATTGGTACATTGATAACTGGCACACTAGGTTTGTTCTTGGAAAGGAGTTGTGCTGAAAAGCCAGGAAGGTACAATTCAGATAACCTAAAGCTGAAGGTTTTTTTCCCTAAAAAAAAAATTTATCTTTGTGTAAGTCAAGGGATCACTTAAGAAAAAAATAGGGAAAGAAAAGGCTAAGTAAAATGTGAACCTGGGTTTCACTTGCCTTCCAATTGAACCAGTTTTGTGCTAGAAAAGAAAAAAGACTTTTATTTATTTATCAAAGTAGTCTAGTAGGGTCACACATATTCTACTTCACTTCAAGAGAAACTACTTTCTAGTAATGTCTTTTCTTCTGGAATATCTGTGTGGGGTCCATGCTAGTTTCTAAGGATTCACCTAGATATGTGGCTGCTGCGAGTGGATTTTTTCACCATCGGAAAGCCTTGCATGTGGTTTTATGAAAAATGCATTTTCAACACACAGGTCGATACTGAGCAAAAATGTAAAACATCTTGCAGCTGTTTTTAACTAAATGTTCACTTTCTTTATTCTCAGTCTATTTGTTATGGACGGGCTGTATGCATCTCAGCATAATGTAAATAATGTTAATTCCAAAAGACTGTCAGAATGAAATGCTGGCATATAAATTATTATTTCTAATATGCATGTATTTAAGCAAATATTTTATCAAACATTCAGAAAAGTATTCCTGTTATACAAAAGCATAACAGCCTACCTGGTTGGTGATTTTAATTCTGAAGGGCACATCTGAATGTGACTTTGAAAGAATTGCATTCCAGCCCCTTGCTTTTTAATGTCAGATCATCAACAGGGCCAGCTAACAAGCTGGTTTTGTTTCCTTGTTTTTCTTTTTAAATATCAAACAAATCAGAGCATTACCACTTGCACATCACTACTTACTTCATGAGAAAAGGGAATTACAAAAATTCACAAATAGATTATTATATTCTAAGTCATTTATCACAGTTCCTTTGAAACACAGTTGTGAATAAACTGGTTTTACCTGTAGTACTAATGAACCCTGATGATATAATTAATCTCCCCTATAATATCTAAAAAAATTATTGTTTAAGGACTCAACTTTATTTTAGTGTTCTTGCAGTAGTCTCATTTGTGTCAGTGGAGGGAATTTAGATATTTGCAGGGCTAGGCTAGTAGGCAAGAACTGCAGACCACATTTTCAAGTAAGGTCAGTTGGCATCAGCCAGCCAGCTTCCTTACCTCTAGACCAGTTTACTACTGCAGATGACACAGCGTTATATGTCTTGGCAAACATTTAATAGCTGCTGCTCAGACGCTGAATTTGATTAGCAAGAAATTTTCCATTTAAGCAGCTACCACAAGAGTAGCTCAGAAGAGTTTGTAACAAGGTATTTCTGCTACTGTTCATTTGTATAGAATTTTAAAATCAAGTAAAGGTACTTGTGCATGAAGACAGTGCATTTTTAAAACTCTGAAGGTAATTTAAAGATAACTGTGGGGTTTTATTATCCCCTCCGCTTTTTAAATCCTCTATTCACCTTTGTGATCCAGTAACACACACTAATTTAAATAAAACATGCCTTCAAGGCATTACACAGGACCTTATTTCTTTGACTTCACCAAATCTGGTTGAAAGAAAAAGAAATTCAGTACTTAGTAACAAGTTTAACAAGTTCTGATTACATACTTTTAAAGATAATAGGAAACTTGTCTATGGCACTAGCAAGCACTGTATCAAGCTTTGCCTGAAAAAGTTTGCAGCATATGGTGTCTCAAGGATCCAGGCATCCAATTTATGCTGCTTAAGGTAAAATTAAGCAAGTTAAACCTAATCTGCTTTAAGCTTTGATGTTACAACAGTAATTGGGGGAAGTGTTATTCTTACTCAAGACATGAAAAAATATTGAAGTCTATTAATATTCTGTGAGACTCCCATTTCCAAGGAGGTTTTGACTCGAAAGTGAGAATTTCTTTTGGGCTGACAAAGGCAGGCTCTTCCATGAATGCCAGAAAGGCAGGCTCTTCCATGAATGCCAGATATTCATGTTACATGCATTTGGTCTGGAATGTGGAGTTGTCAGGTGAAGCAAAGGTGGATGAAAACTAGTATCAGGTCTCTGTCTCTATAGTCACACCTCTCTTGGATATGATTAAATCTTAATGACTTTTTTTTTTTTAATACTAGCTGTCATCTGTGAGAATGAGATTGTTAAGACATCAGTCGAATAGCAGCATTTCATTAGGCTTATTATATGATTTAATTGATTTTGGCATTTAGAGTAATAAAAAATCAAGTGATATTTATGTGGATATAAGAGACTAAAATATTTTGGAATTTTGCATAGCAGAATTTTAAAATGCATATTAATAAAATGCACAAAAACTGTGCATCACTGTCATTAAAATACTATAAATACAATATAACTTTTTGATGCATAATACATTTTTAATAAACTGTCGAAACACATTCTTCACTTACACTTATTCATTCAGATCTGAGTACTGTTCTCCAGGCAAATAAAGGATTTTTATAATCCTCAATGACAAGTTAGTTTTTTTTTTTTTTTTTAAATACAGTTCTCATGAAAATTAACTTTTAAAAGCTATGATTAAATAACATTAAGGTTACACTGATTTACAAGGATCAAGGCTTTCTAAGTTAAGACTGATGACTTTCTAAGTGAAGAAGTGTGTGAGAAAGAAAATACATACTGACTCAAGGTAGCTTATCATTAAGACAAGAGAGCCTTGAGTGAACTTTGAATTTCTCAAGTTTTGTTGGTTCATGTCCTAACTTCTACTAGAACATATTATTTACTATTAATAGTATTCCAGATGCTCAGCTCTCAAAGTGGCTGTGTGTACTTAAGGTAAAATTTCCTCTTTTTTATATTTAGCATCTTCAAAATCAGGTAGATACTTTGCACATCAGCCACTGAGGTTTTGTGCTGTGTAGACAGACCCTTATGTGCTGTGCAGGTGTCCCCTGTGCCTGCACACTGCAGGATTGGGCAGATGCACTTAAAATTAACATGGTGCTCATATTACCACTTTAGAAGAGAAATTGCTAATCCTCACACAGCTGGACTGTTTCATGGGAACTTTGGCCGAAGTTTTCTCTGCCTTTAGCAGAGATCACTTGGATATACATTTTCAAAAACAGTGCATTTTAGCTGCCTGGGAAGTTAGTTCCAGTATCTGTCTTAAAAAAAGAGTTAATAGACAGTGTTCCAGGCACCTTATGTGGTAATTTGGAGATAGATCCAAGTTTCCCTGAAATATAAGATTCTTGTATTACTTAACCATCTCAATTCAGGGCAAAGTGACTTCAGGCACTTTGATGATGGGCATAACTAAGCAAAAGAATCCCAACCAAAAAAAAAATCTCAATCTGAAAGGTACAATAGGCACAATATAAGAAAGCTTCCTACATCTTTTTTTGAAGTTTCATAAATTCTTTATTGATGGAGAGTCTAATATTCTGTATTAGTTTTTGCATTTACATATTTGCCCTTTATAATTCAGGGTTAGCACAATGACTTAATGCATCTCCACAAATGCATTAATGTACTCTTGTTCAAAGCAGCAATACCCTTCCATTGTGCAACATGCAATTTGATGACTAGTTTACTAAAGGTATGCTACTTCTATTTAAGTTGTGCTTTGTATTTACCGGTTAAGACACTGCATGCAGATGCAATAAGAATGTTGCTGTCATCCAAAAAAGCAGGGAAAAAATGTGACTGCATTACAGATTTATTCACAGAATCACAGAATGGGTTGGGTTGGAAGAGACCTTAAGGATCATCCAGTTTCAACCCCCTGCTGCAGCCAGGGACACCTTCCACTTAGACCAGGTTGCCCAGATCCCTGTCCAATCTGGCCTTCAATGTGCCATGGATAGGGCAGCCGCAGCTTCTCTGGGCAATGTGTTCCAGTGCCTCACCACCCCCACAGAGAAGAATTTCTTTCTACTATGTAATCTACTCTGTTCAGTTTAAAGCCACTGCCCCATGTCCTATCATTCCATGCCCTTGCAAAAAGTCCCTCTCCAGCTTTCCTGTAGGCCCCCTTTAGGTAGTGAAGGCTGCTATTTCTATATACCATATATTTTCAATGGAAGCAATGCTTTCAGATTAAACCCAGGCTTCCTGAGGTAGTTGCTTGTTACTCAGTTTCTCTGAGAAAGCCTGATGCCATTAGTTCACTCTTCAGAGACCGTCAGTGCGAGGGTGCTGTTGTTTGATTCTGCGCATGTGAAGCTGTGGATCAGTGTTGAGAGGAGTTACTGAGGTTATTTCAAACATTTTGTTAAACTCACAGCAGTCCTCCCAAAGGAATGCTTGGCTGCAAACTCCCTCTTATCCTGGGTGACAGAAAACATGAGAAAAGCTTTTGAGTACGGTTAGATTGAAGTCCAGGCAACATTAAGTGCTGGTCAAAGTATGTTGCCATTAGGTGATTAATAGTTGTTTATTTTTAGGGCTGGAAGTAACAGGCCATCCTAAGGCCAGTGCAAGATGATATCTGAATAATCTGTGAGTGCCTCAGCTTGCACCAATCCCTTCTTTCTCTGCAGCTGTTTTCTGGTGACATCACTTGCCAGAGTGATAGGATATGCCAAGAGTGCATTTAAGAGAGGAGGCACTGCTCTGACAGCAACTAACTTTTGTTTAATAATTATTGTAAAATAGAACCAAACTGAGAAAAGTTGTCCAGCAAATTTTGATAGCAAAAATGCTGATAAATAAACACACTATATAACCGTGTGTTTAGCATTTGCTGAGGATAAATCGTGGAGCCAGCATTAAAGGTATCTCAAGACATTTTGAATGAATTATTAGACAATTCTGTATCTCTGAAGACTTATGCACGAATATACAATAAAATAAACAATGTAACAGATGAATTAACAAATGGAGGACAGCTCGTTTGTGCTTCCAGCTTCCCAGATCAGAGAATTAGTCCAAGACTGGATAATAAATCACAGAGTATCTTCACACAATGTTGCTTAGCAGTTAACTGCCAAACACACTATTATGCATAATTGACAGGCAGAAATATTTTATGTGTGATGCTGTACTAAAATTTACTCTCTCTCAAAGTGTAAGTCACCTATCCATATTAAGCAGAGAACAGATGAAAAAGAAAGTACTTCATCTGCTGCCCATTACTGTACCACCTTGTGCTACACTGCCCCACTTCATTTTTGAAAATAACGTGCTTTTCAGTTGTATTTGGAAAAGGAGCGCATCCCAAGATATGCAAGTCTTATGTACCACCTGCAAAATACCCAGTCTTGCAGAAGACTATAAAACGTTTCATGTGGTGAAAGGTGGAGTCTGTTGCAAAGACTTTAGGAGGGCACCAAGGCAATTTGCAGAATTCTTATGCTAATTATCAAGTGAAATAAGTGCATAAGTGGCGATGTACAAAGAAATCTACTTCCCCTTTTTTGCCTTCTGTCTTCTTCACTGTTTACATACACACAGAGGTCTACTACATGCACTATCTGAAAAATTCACGGTGCTATTTAGATTTATTTACAAGTTATTTGTTCTTTCTTAGTAAATACCAACACTTTAATTTCAACTTCAGTATCAGGCACCCAAATTCTCTGCAGGTATAAGGCATCTCTTTCTACCTGATATTTCCTACCTGCTGCCTCATTTTGGAGTAAGATGTATTAACATTTGTCCCTCTTTTGAAAGAGCAATGATGGGGATTGTACATGTCAACACATAACTGAATTATAACACCAAAGCAAGGGAAACCAATTCCTTGCCTGCCTCTACCAAAAGAGATTTAAACCTGCCTTTACCATCTGCAGGAGACTGGCCTAAATGCTAAGCAACAACAGAGGAACTGTAGGACGCAAATTTCAAACCATTCAATTTTGCATAATTAAAGAACTGCTTAATCAAAGGCTATATACCATGGCCTACTGAAAGAGGCACTCATGCAGGAGAAAGGAAGTTCAGATTATAGTCTCAGCTCTGAGGAAACATTTAACACTTAAATTGAAATCTCCTTCCTTGCTCCACGGTCATGCTTAGTCTAACAAGCGCACCACCTTTCTTGGTCCTTAAATATTTCATGCAAAGGTGTTCAATACAGAAGGCTGAAAGCATAAACTCTTGTTCTCCACAACAACTTGAAGTGGGCACCATACTAATCCCAATGCAGCAACAATGCAAGCTTGAGTTTTCACAGGCAGAGGAACTGAACCCAAGTCTGCAAGATATACAGATTTTCACTGCCATGTAAGCAAGCCTATTAGGAGGTAGAGGAAGAATCAGAACGAGAATGCTATTATTCCTGAAGGTTTAAAAGCAACAGCATATTAGTTGAGATAGCCAGTGACATATTACAACCCATGCCTAATTAGAACTGAGCCAGAAGTCTGCAACACAATAAAGTCACATTAGTATGAATAATTTCCCTGATATAAGAATATGTTGAAAATTGCAGAAGACAAGTTGGACTCTGTATTCCTGTGATTTTGGTTTGATTTTTTTTTCTTTTTTTCCTTGCAATGCAATTGTTACATTGGTATGCCAAGTCACTTACTCTGTATATGGCATTTGTATGTTAGCTGTTTCCAAAGATGGTATGAAGGTTATTATGGAAATAGCCACAAGGCCTCTATGTTAAATATAGTGAAATCCTTTTAGACAAATTTAAAACAAACTGAGAGTGACTATGGATGTTTTTTTTTTTTCCTAAAGGTCAGTATAATATATGCACCTGGACTACTGGAAGTCACTGCAAAAACTGCTGTATTGAAAATGGGAGTCTAATGTCAATCAGTGGCTAGGATAAGAATAAAATCCATACAAAATATTGCAGTATTAACACTGCGTGTGATACAAAGATTTTTCTCAATTATTGCTGGTTTGGTGCCTGGTAACTATTACTATTGAGTGTTTTTAACATTTTAATAAAAAAAGAAAAAAATATATTAAGCTTTGAAAACGTCTAGTACTAAATAATCTGTTCACTTTAACTGCTTCTCTTAACCTTTTTGTTTTACACGCAGTGTATTTTATAAAGGAACATTGTTGGTTGGCAGTCTTCTAAGGGCATCAAAGATAATACCATTGGGTTGCTAGTCCTGTTCAATTCCTGCTCTGTTTAAGACAAAAGCAAAACCAATAGAAAAGCAGCAAGAAAAAGAAAAATAAAGAAGTACAAGTTTTCCTCCAAAAATAGATAAAACTCAATTAAGCAGCTTGGAATGTCATGAACAGCTGAACACCAATTTTATCAACTTTTTTGAGACAAGGGTAACTTCCACCTGAGCCCAGATACCTCGTTGGTTTTTGGTTCTTACATTGCCTAAAAGCTCAGAATAAATACATTAAGTCATAAAAATAGGATCTGCCATGAACAGCTGTCTTTTACTCTCCCTTGTCAGCCAAAAATTGCAAAGAGTTTTTTGTTTCTTATTTAAAGTGCTTATTTTCTGGTGTCCTTTCTGTATTTGTTACAATTCCAAAGCATGCCATACGTTCAAAACGTAATGAAGGACAGAGGTTAAAAACAGTTCCTGAATTCCATGGTTGATATACTCTCTCTTACAGGAACCTCTCAAGAAAGCTGTCTCTCACAGAAACCCACTTGTCATGAATAGCCATAACGCAGCTTAAGGAGAGGTGCTGAAATAAGGCTTCCATCTGCTTCAACCTGAGCACAGATCACTGAATATGTTGAAGACAGGAATGACACTTTCAACTTGAAGTAAGTAATGGAAGCCCAATATAAGTGATAGCACAAGGGGTAATGGCTTAAAACTTAAACACGGAAAGTTTAGACTGGATATAAGGAAGAAGTTTTTTACTGTAAGGGTAGTGAGGCACTGGAGTGGGTTGCCCAAGGAAGTTGTGAATGCTCCATCCCTGGTGGTGTTCAAGGCCAGGTTGGACAGAGCCTTGGGTGATATGGTTTAGTGTGAAGTGTCCCTTGACACAGCCTGAAGGGTTGGAACTAGATGATCTTAAGGTCCTTTCCAACCCTAACTATTCTATGATTCTGTACACAATAAAAAAGATACCTAAGATATCTTTCCTGTCAGTCCCCTCAGTCTGTAGCAAAAGGGGGGGGGGTGTTCCCTATGTGATCGAGCTAGACCATTGTATGGAAGAAAAATAAAAGTCAAAACCCCAAACACACACGCAAAAAAAAAAAAAAAAAAAAAAAGAGAGAAAAGTAGAGTCAGTAAATGAGAAGAAAGAAAACTGCACTTCGGTAAATTAAACAGAGAACATTTTGGCAATTAGAATTATTTCCTTCTCCTTCTAGGATCTCTCCATACCAACCCCTGACTTTTGTCAAAGGTTTGAAAAACACTTGCTGTCTCTTTGAGGCACCGTATTTTTTACAAATTAGTATTTCTACACTTGAGGTAACTTCTACACATGGTTTTAAGTAACTGAACTGACTTAAGAGGTAGGACTGTGCACAACAGACTGCTACAGCTTAGTTAGCTATTGCACGTTACTAGATACCAATACTAATAAACTCAGCAAGTCTGGCACATCTTCCTGAAGAATGAGATGAATAAGCAGTAGGATTTGGAGCTTTTAAACACCAAGTCTTTCCTTTGTGGAATTCCTCCCATGACAAAGTTATCATTATCATCAGGCTACAGAGACGAAAACAGACTAATCATCATTTGAAACAGCATGGTGTCCTGGTTTCAAAAACCAGCTACTCAGTCAAAAAACCCCAGCTGCCCCACACTCCTTCCCTGCTCAGAAGTATCTGACAGCAAGATGTATAAATGGACACAGGCATATACATTTTTTTCCTCAAGGCTCCCTGGGCCTAAAGATGTCATATAGGTTTTGTATTTATGCTGAGGGTAAAAACTTCTACTTAGAGACTGAATACCTCCCCTCTCTACAACTGCTAAATCCACATTAACATTTTAGAAAGCCGTAGCAATAGATTAAGCATTATTTTTAGTTAAGTTCAAAGAGAAGAAAGTGTACAGCTTTGCCTGCTCTACCTGATTTCACTATGGCAACAGCACAAAACCAGTAAATTCAGGAGATTAAGAGAGCTATAATTCCAGCCGAAGCATCAAAAATAAGAATAAAAAAATTAACTTATAATTTCTTGATTATATACAGGCACTTCTGAACCATTATTTAATTAAAAGGAAGAAAAGAAACCCAAGTCAGACCACATAAAAAATTATAGCAATGGTATAGAGTAGTATATAATAGCTTCTATTTGCTTAAGCAATATTTCCACTTTAACGTACTTATTTGCTCTCATTTGGTTAACATTGCCAATATTTAGTACTGTGCAAATTTATGGAAATCTGACTTTAAAGAGCTTTGTGGTACTGAGTGATTTTTTAATTCTTTTATATACTTATGCTGAAGTGACTTGATGAGATTCTGGAATAAATGAAATGCAACTGAGTAGCACGTAACGATGTCTTGTGACATGCTAAGAGGAAATACAGATAGTAACATGTCATTGCTGTGGGTAAAATAATCTGATTGCTTTTACATTGGTTTACTTTGCAAAAAAGTCTGTTCCATGACTACGAAAGCGATAGACAAAACCCAATACATTTGTAAACTTGTTCCATGGACATGTAAGGACAATTGTGCATTTGCACAGTACCTTGCTTATATACAGCAAGAGTTGGGAGATTGTCTAATATTTATATTAGAGGAACTCAAACTGTGTTTCACTTTTTAGAAAACAAAACAAACCCAAACCAGATACTATGTTTGGATTGCTACTGTGTAAATACATAATAAACAAATATAATAGAAGATGTGGTGACAGAAAAGGAAAACTTTTAACTTGTTGGTATCACTGTCTGGCAGCCATGACCAATCTTAGAACATCTGTTGTCTTGGATAGTAAAGATCCAGAAACTAGAACATTTTTTTTCTATGTCTGTGTTCAAGTTATATACTTTTTTACTGCAGAGAACTGTTCTAACTTTTGTACATGATCTGCAACTTAACTGTAGCAAGCCCCAAATATTGCCACAGTTCTTTTCAAACCTACACATAGATATATAGCCTGCAATAAAGAAATTATATTTCTGTTTGCTTTCCCAGAGGAGAGAAAAATCAATCTGAATAACAGCTGATCGGTAAAGGGATGCGAAGTGATGCAGCTAAGGAAAGCACAAAATGATCCTATGAAGCGTTAGGAGACATATTTTCAGTAAAAGTCTAGAAATACTGTGTTCCCTTAAAGACTTGCTTAGCCCTCACCTGCAGACTGTAGATAGGTCATTCAAGACAGACATGTAAAGCCAGATATGGAGCAAGGCTGCTGCCATGTCCTGGAAAACTTAGGATTTGCTCACAGGAAAGACTGGGTGAGTTTGGCCTTTACAGCCTAGGAGAGGAAAGATGGTGAAGGGGTGTAACTGTCCTCCACAACACATCAGGGAGACCAATGCTCTGGGTCTAGAAAAAACTTTCAGTGAGGGCACTGGGACCAAAACACTAAACGATTTTAAAATCCCACCTGGTAAGTTTAATGTGTTTATCATTGTGTTTATGATGGGTACCAAACACAGTGACAAAATCTTACATTTTTACTTTTCTGTTCTGTTCTTCTATTTTAGAAATATAGAGTAGAAATGTATTTTCTGTTTCTAGAAAATACATTTCTAAATGCAGTACCTGAAACTAATAATACAAAATACGCTCTCAAGAAATTTGAAATTATATCACCACTTCTAACAAAATTAAACACAGACCCAAATGCTTTTTCCTTATCTGAAGAACAAAGACAAATGCCTATATGTTATATATTTATAAAATGAGATCCCAGAAAGTTATTCAGAATGCAGGAGAAGATAAAGGGTTTTAAAACAGGTAAGATGAAAAGCAATCTCCTTTTTAAATGAGCAGTATGAATCTGAACCATTGTTTGTCTGCCCACAAGACACAGCTCAACAATTTAGTTTTCATAAATAATAATGGACTGTCTGATTTTTATCAAAGGTAACATCTTCAAATTGCAAAGGTTCTCTTGTCGTGGAAAACAAATACATGAAGACAAGCAAACTTTTCTAATTTGTCTTGTTTTTACAACACATATGCACAACCTCAAGCTCCTTCTGGTCCAGTGTTATCCAGATTACTCTTGCATAACCCTCAAGCCTAGAGCAAATTCAACAATCAGAGATACACTGAAAGAAACATAACATCCAAACCTCAGAAACCTGAGTAATAGCTCTGTCACTGGGTCCCTGTTCAAGTTTTCAACAAAAAAAGATTACCTGAAAGCAATACCCACGCCAGTCATACACTCCATTGTTGCTTTGTTGTTTCCCCAACCCCATAACCCTTCCCTTTAAAATTAATTTCTAGATTCCTTCTAAGGTTCTAGTTGCAGTGTACATAGCTCATAAAAAGTTCCTGGGATCAGCTGACCACCTTCTCACCCCTGACTAACTTGCAGAAGTGGACTCAAAGTGGATACTGCAGTTCATAAAGCACAGAACAATTCTAATGCTAAGTGAACACATAAAATTCTCAGCAGAGAATTTTTACCTGTAAAATAACTTCCTGGCAGAGATAAGTGCGACAGGTGCCTACTCATGGAATATAACACAATGCCTGCCACCTCCAACAGACTTACAGCAGAAATGGCTGAATAGTTTTTCTTTTTTTTTTTGCTTACAAATAGAGCTTAACTTTACAGTAAAACTGAACAAAGCAATAGCAACTGAATCAAATGTGACAGCAAAACCCCATTTTATGCACACGCTTTATTGCAGTTCTTAACTCTATGTTTGTATAACTAGTGAATTTATGCTCCAGAATGGCTACAACTGAATTACACACACAGTGGTAATTCACCAACTGAATGAATAAAAAAAGAGAATGATTATTCGGGGGGGGGGGGGGGGGGAAGAGTGTACACTCAACTACTCTGTCTTTCCTGTCCAGTCACTTACAGAACAAAAATATTTACTGTATGGGTGACACATAAAGCGTCAGAAGTGTGAAGAAAGAACCACCTCTATTTCCACATATTGCTTATAACAAGAACCCTTTTCATATAACACATGGTTTTGGGATACTTAAAAAATGAGAGGCAGGAGAGATGAAAAAAAGTTTACTAAATCCACTGTCACCATGGATTTAGTCTTTGTGAAGACAAAATGTAGAAAGCTATGTGAAACAGAAGTGTGGGGTGAAACATCTGGACAACAATTAACAATCCCAAAAGCTTTTATGTTAGAAAAGGAGACAGTTGAGTCAACCTCTTCATTCAGCGTTAACTGGTACCTGCCAAGAAACTTGTAATGAAAGCTGATGATACTAAATGATGGCATTTAAATAGTCTCCCAATTTCAGAAAGATAAATGGTCAAAAATAAGCTATATGACACACAAGCAACCATCTTTTTTGACCTTGTATTCTGGACTAAGTGAAATATTATCTATTCTTAGCCTTTTTTCCATAAAACAAAAGAAAGAAAATTCAGCACTTTAAATGTACTACTAGATAGGTGGATTTAAATGTGAAGCTTTTAATTTTTGCAATAAATATGTTTTTTTTTTTACATTGAAACGCCTTTTAAAATAATTTATTTAATATAAATTTATTTAATTTAATATAAATTCCAACGTTTCCAGATTAATCTGAAAAACTCGTTAATTGTCATATTGGACTAACTTACAGTTTTACATATTTTGGTCATTCTAGATGCATTAGATTCTAATAAATACTTTTAAGAGATTACCAGAAAGGTAATCTTGACAGTTCAGCCTTTTCAATGACTAAAACCATACTCTACGGAGAGTAAAATTAAATGGCAATTTTAAAAATAGTAATTGGAATTTAAACATTCTGTGAGGTGTCCCTGCAACCATGGGATTGGAACTAACTGATCTTAAAGTCCTTTCCAACCCTAACCATTCTATGATTTTATTTTTTTTTTTTATCTTGCCCATAGACTAATTATTACAATACTACCTTTAGACTAAGTGAAGGGTAAATGTTTGGCTCTCAAGAACGGTCTTATGGGAAATGTGTATTATGTTTACTGTTATCCGATGATGAAATGTCAACTGACTAAAATATTTCTATAATAAATTATTCCATTCAATAAAAGCATCAATAGTTAGCCTAGTTTTAAAATACAATTTCACTATAACGCATTGAAAGAAACAGCACTAATGTAAAAGCCCTGCCACACGCATTAGTCCATATTAAACCACAGCCCCTGACCGGCGGCTTTAGTGTATTATTAAAGGTCTGACAAACCCACAGCCACAAAGAAATTCAGAGATCAGACTAAAAATCTTTACTCACCACTTTGTGCCTAGATATAATTCACTGACTGTATTAAGGATGGGCCAATAATTCTGAATTCCCTGTCTTTGTAGATTTAACACAAAACTATTACAATAGTATCTTAAAAGAATAGTGCCCCATGTTAAGGATGTTGTGCACACACACACATATATTACACAGACCTGTTTATATGTGGTCTTTATTTTCAAAATGTGAGGGCAGAGTGGTTTTGATTAACTCACTAAAACACAAATAAAGAGATATCGACCATTCAATTAGGAGTTGCAGCCATTGGGACTGTATGATAGGGACCTTCCAAAAACAATTGAAGAAAATGTATCTCATAAATAATGCTCTGCCCATTAAGTCACAGACATCTTGTAGTTCACAGGATGCGATATGAAAAAGCAAGGTGGTCAGCAGGATGACATGGAAATATTTGCAATAGTTCAAAATGAAGAAAAAATGGTAATGAACAAAACCTCTTTTCTTGAGATATAATCTTGTTTACTACTTCTAATTTTTTCCCTTGTTTTGAAGCATTATATCTCATTCATGATTCCCTTACATGAACGGAAGGTAAACAGACGTACTGAAATCTCACATGACACTAAAGCATCTCACAGTCATGTATTTTAATTTCTGGCATACATTATGATTCGTACTTAATGGATCCTCTGTTCTTATGCCATTTTGATTATAACAGCGTGTATTTTAGTCATTGATCACCAACTCCATTTGTCTTTTATATTATAATTTGACATCAATACAAGAAAAAGGCTGAGATGCAAACAAAATGATACAGAATTACAAAATAATAGTTGAACATGAATTATGTTTTCAATGCATGGTTTGTCAGTACCAGATTTAACAGTAGGTAATGAATGCTTCCTTGTATTGCAGCCCCAGAAATTCAATAAAAGCAAGAAAAAAGCTACTTCCAGAGTTAAAATAAAATGGCATTGCCAGTTTCTAATCACTTCCAAGTCTTTCTTATTAAGAAGTCTGAGATGGACATGAGATGCCTCTTTAGTTACTGTTATCCGTGACTTTGTGATCTCAGGTGGCTCTTTAAGTAAACAGTACTTCTAATAAAACCCTGCTGTAACTGGTACACTTTCAGAATTCAGCTTGATCCCAGCAAGTTACTTTTCCAGTTGTTATTCCCAACTGTACAGACACCAGAGAAGCAGTGCAGAATGCACTGTATCACTATTTGGCTGAGCAAAATCTGGACGCTCAACCTTTAACACTCAGTTTGACATCAGACTAACAATGAAGAGTTTTAATGCAGAAGTTACCACCACAAGGGAACTCAATTCTGTTTTGATTTAGCAACACTAAAATTCAGTCATTTTTGATCAAAATTAAACACTTGAAATTTTTGACAAATTTTTTATTCTAGTTTGTGGAAATGTAATTCAGCATTAAATGGCTTTTCCTCCCCTCTTTTAATATGCTGGAATATGGTTAGATTTCCTCAACTTTGATGATGCACTATGAAAAAAGAGTAGTGGGAGATATGATCCCCCAGAACCACAACAGCCATTCACATTAAATACTGTGTACTGCAGGACTGCAGTTGCTGCTTTATCAAAAACCACAGAAAAGCAAACGTTTCAAGTTTATTCAAATAACTTACATAGTCTCAGCTGAACTGAAGCAGACATTACATTTTGACATTGCAGCAGAAATACTGAAACTTGGGAAAACTTTGTTCTCTGTCCAAAACTGCCCCTGATAGTCAACAAAGCACAATTTTTCTGAAGTGATAATGACTATCTTTAAATAAAGGAAAGAAGAATACTGTAAGAAATCAAAGAAATGGGTCATTGGAGTGCTTTGGCATAAATGGCATAAAATGGCATAAATGAATTTATTGCCAGTACAGCCTGATGAAGCTTTTCAGATTTTTAGTATTTGCTTATCATTGTTAATACACTCAGGTATGCATGCATCTTCTGAGAAGTCTGCTTTAATGGCTGAGCCAACAGGAAATGTTAAAAGACACCAAAAAATTATTATAAGTAGTATTTTGTTTTCCATGAACAATGCTATCCAGTTGCAGACTTCCAGAAATGCAAAGCTGATCTCTATATTTAAAAAAAAAACAATTCCAAAAAGTACAAAAGAGGCAAATGGAAAAAAAAAAAAAAAAATCAAAAAGCTTACCCCAAAACTGGAGGTAAGCTTCGTAAGAAATGAACATAACCAGACAACTTGAACTCAGTATCTGTTATGCACTTCATGGTCCTGTCTTTTAACTTAAAGTTGTTTATAAATTATATCTGAAAAGATTCTTGGGGAATGAGCTCAGAGAAAGAGCTAACCTGATGATTTATATATTGCAGTACTAAAAAGCAGCATAGTTATATATGAGTTCATATATACAAGAATATATATGTATATATAGGTGAGACAGAGTATGCTCATGATGGGATGTTCTATGCTAAATTTATCTTGGCTAAATTTTGTTTTTCCTCAAGACAAGGCAAATGTAGTGAGATTTGAGTAACTTTACAACTAACTCTGTGTACCACCCCTGCTTTCTAATCCATGAATTTTGCCTTCTGGACAATCTGTGTTAAAAGAAAAAAGGTTTCTGTGGCCTCCCTCCCCAACCCGCCCTTTAGGTATAAATTTATTAAATTGATTAAGGAAAAGTATACGATATATAGGAATAATCTGCCCTTTCCAAATGGAAGTGTGATTGCTTTTAATTATAGTTTTATGGGATTTACCTGAATGCTATGAGGACAAATTCTTTCTTTTTAGAGTTAATTTCATCAGGACTTCAAATATTTTACATTCCTCTTATGCACTGTATTGTTTTGGGGTATTTTTATTTTTTGTTTTGAAAACCAAGCAGATTGTACAATTTATTTTCAGTGTAGGAGTTTATTCCATATGTGCAAAATCAACATGAATATTGTAACAACTTTTATGACAGGACAAACTGAATTTATCAAGACACAGCTGAATAAAGAGAAAACTGCATATTTTCTGAATGACTGACTTTAAAGAATAAAAAAATGTGGAAAGCACTGTTAAAATGGGTATTTTTATAATACATTTACATCTTGGCAAAACCCCAACCACTCTTTACTTTTCACACATTGACTGAAATTCATTGAAAAATAGTTTTTAGCTTTCACTGATCAGGTTGGGAAATTAGTTTGGAACTTTACCACTTTCATGGCTCTTAATTTTTAGTCTGATTTTATGAATGGATAGAGATGTTACTTGTGTGCTATTACAATCCTTAACTTTAAATAGCTTTCTGCTAGCTGCGTAATCTCTGATGTACCTAGAGAAAACAGATGTATTGGTTCATGTTTAGCCCACTTACTTCTAGATATATAAAGACAAAACAGACATGATGTACTGCAGATTGCACTTTTTTTTTTCTTTACTGAAAGTGACAGAGCACCTAAAGTGCTTAATTCCAAGGATAACATTTTAGTTACTTTAAGGAGGAAAATATAAGACTGTTTAGTATCTTCCAAATCCTATGCATTTAATCAAGCCAGTAAAAATCCACTCTAATAGAAGTCTGGCTTGAGGCTTGGTACACATATTTACCTCATTTGGCAGGATAGATTAGTAGACAATCTAAGCTTTTGAAATATGAAATGTTCTCAATGTCTCTGAAAATTTCAACCTTATCATGTTGGTTGTCCTCAAATACTGAAGTATATAAAGACAATCAAACTCCACACATGCATTAGCACGTGGATGTTGTAGAAATATCTGAAGTATTCACCTGGAACTGAGAGTATGCCCATGGTCCTACCTACTATAAATAAAAGAAAGTTGGTGTTCACAGAAACAGAATGCAACCTTAAAAATAATGTTGATATACTGTAGAGTGGTAAATACTGTATTTACTGTTATGGTCTGTGTAGTTTCTGTGAATGGGAAGCTATATATATCTTACAACAACTCACCACCTTTAAAACACTTAAAAAAACTAACTGATGCCAAGGGGAATTGCTGAGAAGTAGGCCAAGAGTCACTTTAATATATCAGCAAATTCAACCAAACTGTTTGGTTTTTTTGTTTGTTTGTTTTGTTTGTTTGTTTTTTTTGAATGAGTATAATACAATAAAACCACTGTAAATTTGTCATTTCCCTACTATGTGATAAAATGTTAGCTTACAGAAGCAGATTACTACTGTAATGTTTTTTTTACTATTACACTTTGTGGTTTAGATAGCAACACTGACAACAATGAAGTGCCACCATTTTATGTTAGTCATAGAATATGCCCATGGTTTTTAAAGCCACCTTTCATGATATTGAGCTTGTTTTTCATAGAAAAAGATTATTAATTTCCAGGATCTGGGCAGTTTCAAATGGCTTCAGTTTATTTAGAGAGTGGTATATTCATTTCCACCAACCACAATTTGACTAAACCTAAACACGTCTGTTTTTCATTTTACTTGCCAACAATAAAATAACCACTTTCAAATATAATAACTGATATTCAAATTGACTTTGTTGCCTACAGTGATACTGATGTAAGTGCTAAGTCTAACCATTTTCTAAAGAGCATATAATTAAATTTTAGGAGAAAATATTTTTAGGAAATAGTGTTTGCTTTGAACAACACAACTTATTCAAAATAGGGCCTTGAAGTCATCTGGCTATATCAAAGGGTTAATTTAAGCAGGAAAATAAATTGTTGACGTATGACTAGATAACATGAGACTCAGTAATAAAAAATGCTTCTCTTTTCTAGATTAATGAAACTTTCATGTTTGGTATTAAGTTGTGTCTTGATCTGTTCAGTTACTGCTGTCAGTTTATCTTTCCACCCCCAGATGTTGGAATCCTGCCCCAAGATCACTATTTTTACTAGTGGGACCATAAGAGAAACATTTTGCTTACACAGGTATGGATATGGCAGTCTGCCATGGAATATCCAGGCTGGAGTTAGGGCATAGAGCTGAAATGCACAGTCTAAAGGCAAGTGAAAACCAGACTGAAAATACTGCTGCTTCTCAAAACTGGTTTTAAAAATTCAGAAGCACATAAACAAGAATTTCTCTCTCCCCCCTCCTCCCCCCCATTAGTGTTCTCTGTCCTGTTTACAAGCTTGGATTTAAAAATAGAAACCATACAGTAAAATTTCTGGTTTGCTTTCACACATCTGCGTCTTTACTGACATCATATTAACATAGGAAGAGGTAATGTTGTTAGTAATGAAAAAGAAGACCTATCACCCAAACCAACCTTTTATTGAATTGGGCTTTCCTCCCTTTGTGGAATTCCCATTCCAGATATTTAGATGGTAATGAGAGACACTTATTGCTCACATTGGAGTTTTTATTACTTACTTTTAAGTAGAAGCAGCAGATATTATTCTAGACCACTGACAGTCCTCTTAATTGCTGACAAGGCATTTTCACTAGGTGATACATAAATGTGGTCACACACCCCATGTGCTATTCAAGTCCTTCGTACCTAACTCAGACTCCTGATGCTGAGGTTCTAAGGAAATCTCTAAGTGACCTGTGCAATAAAAAGTAACACACATAGAGTCAAAGGACAGTAATTGGTGCTGTGTCCCCAGCTGCTCATGGTAGAAATAACTGGCTGTCAGGATTTACAATACAAAACCAAACCACAGTGGACAAAAATTAGTTAATGCTACTACTTAGTAAGCATTCCCATTTTTTTTTTTATTTGTGACTTACTGCTTTTATTTTGCCCTGTTGATATTATACTCTTTGTAGATAATATACTTGGCAATACTCACAATGTAATTTCAGTTTTCTTTATATCTAGGTTGTTGATACCAGTGTTACATCATGGTTTGCCACTATTGGCACTTGTTTCATCCACTCCTGGGCCTCGGAAGACCCCAGCTTAGAACTGCAGTTACTACAATCCCCAGCTACCTGAGGCTCACCTCAGTATGGTATTGAGATCTCAGTGCTTCCTACATCAAAATTGTACAATCCTGCATTTGCTGTTTTTTTTGCTACCTGCTTGCTGGTTTCTCACTGTAAGAGCTTCAAATCTTCCAATCAATCTGTAAGTTCAGGATTATTTTAGGTCACTGGTGACAGTATTTTTTGCAGTCTTTTATCATGCCCACACTTGTAACTAGCAAAATATATCTCTTATAGGTCCCAAATTCCAACAGAGAATTAAAACTTTGAATTCAGCCTGCTAGATGTGGAATGATGGGCAACTTTGCTCCCTGTAGAGATACAAGTTAGTTTTCAAAACCCAGGTGATTATCGTCTATACTCAGAATGAGTTACAAGTAATTAGGCAAATCCAAAGTAGTAAGTTACTGCATCTTTTCTAAGGAAAAAGACAGTTGTAAATATTTCTCCATTAATGGTTTAGGATAAAAACCAGCTAGCACTTAAGCGAGCTGTAAATTACATCTTGAATTCTAGGTTAATGGAACAGATACAATAGAAATATTTAGAATAAATTGTTCCAGAGCAAAATTTCTCAATCTTTGCCCTCAAAACAGAGCACAGTTATAAACACAGCACTTTGAATTATAAAGAATTTAGAGCCTGTTAGCTAAATGGGAGAAAAAGCCTGCACTAAAGCTTTAAGTGACACTTTGGGACAATAACATCCTCATTAAAAAATAAGGATACATCAAAACTCTGCAGTTAAAAGGTTAAGTGTTAGTCTGTGTGTAGTTGATAAATGTTGAGCTAATCTAATCAGTGGTTGTAAGAGGCAATGCCATCAGCTAGCTGCCCTGACCTGTGCTTCTAGTTTTCACAAAAGTAAGATTTAAGAAAGATGTCAACTTCAGGCCTCTGACCTAGCAAGGACCTTGTTCGTGCCAGCCTGGTGTTCTGCTAAACAGACTGAGAACTTTCAGCTCAAATCAGTAACATGTGCACTTCACTAATACAACACATGGTTTGGAAATTAAAACGCAACGTGATCGAGTGCTTTAGGATATTTTAACAGTTAAGAATGCAGCTGGGGGGGAGGAAGCTTGTTTCTATGTTTTGCTTTGGGAAGGGGAAAAAGGACAAATTCAATTGCACTGCTTTTCTTCAAAAAAGTGGGGAAACAAAAATTCAGTTAATTAGTTCATGGATGACTGACCTAGGGGAAATAAGGAGGTTGTATGTTTCTTTATGACATGTGTCACTTATTAGATAAGTAGGTTTTACTACTTCCAATTGAGCTAAGTTAAAACTAATTAGAAGGTAGTTAAATTATAATCTAAATACAATAAAAGGTAGTAAAAACAGCAAAGGGCATTTTGCTCTTCAATAATATTCCTAAATGCAGTTGATTATTTTCAATAGTTTCTGTATTGATTATTTCCAATTATTAGAGTAACAAGCTTTGCCAGCTGCCTGAATGAAGTTTAACTCTACATAGATTAACTAGGACAGACTTTTCCCATATGCCATCATTTAACCAGAAAATTTATTTCATGCCATCTTTTACTGGTACTAATGTCATTCTAGACATTACATATGAATCTGGACTCTAGAAATCGAAATCCATCCACCCTTTCTGGTAATTATGGAATGATTGAGCCTAAAACTGACAGAGAGACCTAGTGATCCAGTTACGAATTACTACCAACATCTTGGGTAGTGTTAAGATTTTACATTTGATAATAAAATGATGATGCTTGTAATACCTACGCAGATTTTTCACTTATTATGGGTGATGATTACATACCGCTATTTTTCAACTAAGCACTAACAATAAATGTATCTACATATATATATATTCATATATTTCTTCCATCTCAAGTAGCTTTAAAATAATCAGGTAACTGGTTTTTGGCATACATGTGCTTCTCCTTTGTGTGTCCAGTTTTTTTCCTACTGGAGTAGGAAATAAACTTCTGAACTTGGATGAGCCAAAGATAACAATGCTACATTAAAGAAACTAAAAGGAGGAAACGGAGAAGTTAAACTACCTTCCACTAAAAAAAAGACTGTATCTCTTTTTGGTAGTCAAGAATGGAACATGCTAGCTTAATTTCCATCTCCTACTGGATGTCCAGACAGAAGAAGTGACTTTTGCTGTTTTTTCTCCTATTTGGAAGATGCTTCTCCTGATTTTAGTGTGCAAGTGTATATTAAATTCCCAGTCAACCTATTTTCTTAGTTTTCAGAGAAAGGAAAGAACATGCTGAGAAAGCAAATGGAAGTTATTATACTTACTGAAATAGATGGCTGAGAGGATATTAAGACTACATATTGGGCAAATACAGTTCACATTATTTGGATTTCTTTTGCAATTAAAATTGTTAGTGAAAACATACAAAAGCATTGGTTATAGGCAGTTTAATCATATGTAAATATATCTACTTCTATGTATAAAGCTACTTATATTTCAACCTACATACGCCAGATTTTTCATCACTTATTTGTACCTGCTAATGACACAGGCAGTGACTGCTTCCTTGTAATAAAGTAAGTAAATACATTGCAGGAATGTAGAATGGGTACTTAGCATTACACAGTACAAAAGGTCTTAAACATTTTTCTGCGTAAGGGAGCTCTGCATTTAAGAATTGAACATGGTATTGTACTTCTGCAAAAACATTTTCTTCCATGATTTAATAATGGAATAGCACATAGCAGGACATTTTCCTAATGGCTGTGAACTTAAAAAATCTGATTTAGCAGCCATGTGAACTATAATCTGCTATTATTCACAATACCTTCATGAATTCAAAGTAATTCAGAGAGTATAGGTGAAAGGATTTTATATTTGTGGAAGACTTACTATTTAAGCCAGCTCAGAATTATGACATACACATCCCCTAAACCTATGCAGCAGTATCTGCTTTAATAGAAATAGGACTGATATTCAAAGACCTGTTTGCAGTTTTGGTATAAACGATTCTATTCTATATTTCTATTCCAGGGATACTTAGTGCAGGAACTGAGATTGTCATTGGCTGTATCGGTTTGACTCTAGCCAGATTGAGACAAGTATTCAAAAAACTGATTTATACTATTCCTGCATATCTTTATATGGAAAATAAAAACTAAAACCAAACAAACCCCAAAACTTAAAGCTCCATTTAAATATTTTCTGCACTAGTTTTATGTCACCTTTTTGAATATACTAACTGTAGACCTATGCACCATTATATAATGACAATATTTATGAAAAGTCTTAAGTACGTAGAAATATGGGAGCTTGGCAAGTACTCAAAAGGTCTGGTAATGGAAAATAGCGTCCACTGTTTCAGCCAGATTAGGAGCAAAACTTTAAAACATCTATTTAATGCCTCTCAGAATTTACTCAGCACTTTCCTTTTTATGTTTATTGAAGAGCAAAATCATTGAATTCAAATTGCTAAAAATATTATTCAGTTTAGTCTAGATACAACTTTTATACTGAATGTCCTGTCATGATTTTTTTAAGGCTGTGATTTTTATAAATGTTTCGTTAAATTAATCCACTGCATAAAGAAATACCCTCCTGACTCCTAAATCAGATCTGAAGTATCCTCATTCTTTCCCAAATAGATGCTTCTTGCCACAACACATAACTTCTGTCAGTCCTGCAAAGCTCTAGCATCTTCTGCAGTAAATAAAATAGACATTTGCCTTGAAAGAAATAAAAAAAATGAAGAAATCTTCTTCCTCTAAGACCAGTAACTAAATGTGATAAAAGCACTGAAAGTACCTCCTAAATCAAACTTAGTAATGAAATCTCTTATTGAAGAAAAGATAGAAAAGGTGTTACGAGGGATAATTTTCAACAAGCAACATTGGAAGATCAAGGTATACCCACAACATTGTGAAACAGTCTCCAAAACTCATGGTACCATTGAAATACTACCCTTTTAAGATACTTTTAAAGACACTTCAAAGGTACCTTTCTTTTAAAGAAAAATACTTTCCTAAACACTGACCACTTAATTAAAAATTAACAATCAAAATTAAGTTATTGTTTCTCAAACAACAGGTCACAAAATGTAAAAGGGCATAATAACAAATTATTTTTATTATGGGCAAAAAAAAATCAACACAGCTTATAAATAAAATAGCGAGCTATAACACAACATCCAGGATTCATATAGGATGCATTAAAAAGACTGTGGGCCATGTCTGCCTCTGCTTTGCCAGCTTTGAATTTGTCCGTATTTTGCTATGAATTAATTACTTGTCTATCATTTTTACATTTGCTCTATTCAAATAATTTATTTAGAAAATAAAATTTTTGTTTAAATTAAATATGTCAAGAAAGTAAAGGAATAAATGTAGCTGGAATTTCAACTATTTGGATGCCACTGTTGACCCCAGCAGGAGTCATACAGCTGGACTGCAGACAGCAGAGAGTGAAAATAGACTGAGAGTGAAATAGTAGAGTGAAATAGAAATATCGGCTTCTTGTTTTGATCAAGGTCTGTATAACAACACTTAAGCACCAAAGCACATTAAAGCTTATGGAGGTAGGCAGGGAGGAAGAGGAGGTGATAAAAAAAATCTCTTGGAAAGCTGAGATGAGTAAGATGAACTAATGAAGTCAGTGGAACTACTGAAGGCAGTTACTAGCAATGAAAACATGATATGCATAGAAACATACAATAGCTGAATCCTACCTAATGCCAGCAAAGCTGGTGCCACGTAGGACATCCCATCACTGAAAAACCCCAAACTGTGGCAGTGACATCAGCCATGGAGCCATTTACTAATAGACACTTTAACATATGTTGATGATTTCTTTAGTTCTGCTGGAGAAACATCTTAGAAAAGAACTAGGTAGAATATTTGGCAAACTTAGATTAACATGTGCATGACAGGCAGACAGAATAAAGGAGATTCAGGTGTGGACATACCATGTTAAAATAATCACCTCATGTCTGGAGTGGGTTTGTTTTGGTTTGTTTTTTTTTTTTTTTTTGTTGGAGAGGGGATCTACATTTATAACCTTGGACTCAATGGCCCAACTTGCAGAATGACAAGCTTCTTCAATTTAGCAAGATATTTCCTTGACAAAATCACTAGAAATGAAATACAGTTCTGAAATGTTCAGGTACTGGGAATCAAAGGCCAAGATCCTGGCTGTCCTAAATTAAGATTCCTTCAAATCTGAGTGATAAGACTCAAAGAGCAATGGCATAATTCTCAAGAAAATTACAAGGAATGGATGGGGTTGGAGGAGCAGGATTCATGTCAACAAAGCAGTATTACTTTTCAAATATGGCACAACAATTTCTAATCTAAGACCTTTAACCGAGAGAGAAAATTCTATGCTATACATAGACATAGACAAGTGCAAGGTCCTACACCTCGGTCAGAGCAATCCCAGGCATAGCTCCAGGTTGGGCAGAGAAGACATTCAGAGCAGCCCTGTGGAGAAAGACTTGGGGGTGTTGGTTGATGAGAAAATGAGCATGAGCAGATAGCGAGCGCTCACAGCCCAGAAAGCCAACCGTATCCTGGGCTGCATCACAAGGAGTGTGACCAGCAGGTCGAAGGAGGTGATCCTGCCCCTCTACTCTGCTCTTGTGAGACCTCACTTGGAGTATTGTGTGCGGTTCTGGTGGCCTCAACATAAGAAGGACATGGAACTGTTGGAACAAGTCCAGAGGAGGGCCACGAGGATGATCAGGGGACTGGAGCACCTCCCATATGAAGACAGGGTGAGAAAGTTGGGGCTGTTCAGCCTGGAGAAGGCTGAGTGGAGACCTCATAGCAACCTTCCACTATCTGAAGGGGTCCTATAGGGATGCTGGGGAGGGACTCTTCATTAGGGACTCTAGCAATAGGACCGGGGTAACGGGTTCAAACTTGAACAGGGGAAGTTTAGATTGGATATGAGGAAGAAATTCTTTACTGTGAGGGTGGTGAGGCACTGGAATGGGTTGCCCAGGGAAGCTGTGAATGCTCCATCGCTGGTGGTGTTCAAGGCCAGGTTGGACATAGCCTTGGATGGCATGGTTTAGTGTGAGGTGTCCCTGCTGATGGCAGGGGGGTTGGAACTAGATGATCTTAAGGTCTTTTCCAATCCTATCTATTCTATGATTCTAAATGAGAAGGGGGAAGAAAATGTTTATGTAACTAAATTTAGCAAGACCAGGTCAAGAAATATGTTGGTCATGCAATGAGACAACTTGAAGCACTTGTTAAAAAAGCCAGAGTCCACACAGTTCTCAAACAAACAGTTGCTGCACTCGCTGTAAAATCTGCAAAACCCAGGACATTTGGCAAAATGAAGGAATCAGACTGCAAATAAAACATTGAAATGAATATATTCAATCCTATTTTCTAACAAAACAATCACTGCCAAAAAGACAAGTTGATACTTCTCACTAAATCTGTGCTCAATCCATAAACACTTTAAAAGAATTCAGGAGCTTGTATCAGTAATACAGAAAGCACAGTGCCATACTGAAGTATGCTTTAATCATACTTTGACTTTTTATCTCAATGTGAATAAATAGGTAAAAATCATTTGTATAAAAAACCTCACCAACCTAACAGACTAGTGAAGCCACAGATAAAAAGACCTACTATCAGCGGGACACTGAACTGGTATTTAATTCTAGGAGGTTGGGTTTTCGGTGTGGATTTTTTTTTTTGTGTGTTTTTCTTTTTAGAATATTATTTTCTGCTGAGCACTCAAAAAAAAAAATCACAGATTCTCCTTTTATGTCATCAGTTAGTGTCTCAATAGATGTCAAAACTGTAGAACTGGAATACATTTCAACAGCAAGCAGCAGGAAATGAACCTTAAGAAATCTTAACTATGTACAGTAGGGTGAAAGGATAGGAACAGGGGCTTAGATTTTACTAGTTTTTCCACAAGAAATAAAGTACTTAACCGTAAGAAGGGTGCAGGCCAAAATCATAAAGAACATGTTAACACCGCTAGCTTGTAATGGATGCAATCACACTATTACTATCTAAATTTTTGTTTATTTTTCAACAGATTGATGTCTGCAAATCATGCTGTCTTATACTGCCGTTCCTCTGTAACCTTAGCCATTACTCCTACTGTGTAAAGTGAAGCACAAATTTAAGGTGACAAAGCACCAGTTGGATGATGTGAAGTATGCTACGAAAGCAGAAACCTCTGAAAGCTTCACAGCCATTATGAAATAACTGACCTATATGAAACTGCTACCATGGTTCACAAATTTATTGTCAGGTTCCAGCCTCTAGCTGTTCTCTGATTGTTCTAAATACTTGACAAACTGAAGCCTTTTCACTTTCCGTTGAAATTGCCTCATCTCCCTGTCAGAGCGCCATGGGGGACTCCATTACTTTTCTGACTTCTTTCCCCTACTGACAAGTCATTTAGCTGGCTTCTTGTTGTGAAGGCTGTCCATGTCAAATTAGCCAGGGCCCCTATTGTCCTTATTACCACTCGAAAAGCCATCATGAGTAATGCTACGGGGTCCCTCAGTTGTCATCATTTGTCAGAAAGAAAGGGAGTGTGGTTACATATATCTGACAGGTAATTTCAGCGTCTACAATTACCCCAATTAGTCTTGTCATAAACAATTCGATAAATGCACACCAATACAAACAGATAAACACACCAAGGTTTCTCACTATTAATGTCATGTAATGGATAAATCAGTGATATAACGCTATCTTTTATTTATTTCTTTAAACTATCCTCAGCTGCAAGCTGGCAGTTGCTACCTGGTCAGCACAAATTGTACTATCTACTTTCATTAGCTTATCACCACAGAAGAATATGAAAGGCTGTGACAAAATTCATTTAGAGAGAGCATGAAAGAGCAGACTGCCTAAAGCAGGTGTTATAACAGAGATAAAACAAAGGTTTTCTTTTGCCAGTTCAGTGTTGCAATAAGCTTTAAAGGAGACTATTTTGTCTTTAAGAACAAACATAAAATATGAGAAAGACAAGAAGAGTAAGCAGTGAAATACATTCCATCTGAAATTAAGAACTTGCTTCCCACCATATCCTGATTCAATCAGCAGGTGGGTCTTCTAACAATATACATATTAGAGCCTCATTTTCAGAGGGGGTCACAACATTAACCAAATTTTTCGACACATTTTTTTCTGTATTTTTTTTTTAATACATCTTGCAATGGCATACAGCTCCTGAAAGATCTGATAATTATTCCACATAATCTACAAGATAATCCCTGCTGTTCCTACAGAAGAATTATTTGAGAATGGATTCAGTAATTCCATCTCACTGGACAGTCTATAGTACTGTGTTAAAGTCTTCTGGGGCATAAGATATTGATGAGGTTGGCTGCTCTTCTAAAATGTCAGGTAGACCTGTCATAAACACAACACTGAAAAAGGCAGCTTTTATAACATCCATATTAAGCACTGAATTACGAATTGCTAAGCTTATCCTTGTGATCCACCTAAATAAACATTGAAATCTTGACATCTCTAGAGTCTACAGCACCCTGGCTGTTTGCTGACCGCAGGCTTAAGTGATGGCTGGAAAACCGAACACAGACATGTTGTTGTAGGAAATTGCTTTTGGCAACTATTTGTTCAAACTCAAGATTTTTTTTAAACCAACACTAAGAACCCACCAGAAAACAGGACAGGTCTCCCTAATGAGTAATCTATTTTAGCACAGTCTTGTCTAGGCATGACAGTTTACTGAGAGGCTTGAAAAACTCGTAATTACCAGTGTTACAGGGCAATTAATGTATATTACACTGCACTACTCATGGCAGCAACTGTCATTTTCTCAATAAAAATGAGTACTCTTCAGCTAAAGGTGACATTAATTGGGACTTTAATGACTATGCAGAGGAGCTGAAGCCAAATATGAACAAAACAGCGATTCAATGAGCGACTTCAGAAACGAGAAAATTGTACTAAAATGAGATTAATTGCTGTTTAGAAAAAGGAAAGAACCTAAAAAGCTATTAAATTGCAGGGTTTGGGTGCCCGGGTGATGGTTGTGATGTTAATCTTGCATTCTCACAGCAGGCAAATATTCACTAAATTCAGAGCCTTTTGACAGCAGGAAAAATCATGTATGCTTAACTTCAATCCATCAAAAATATATTTCAGCTTTTATCAGTGTTCTAAATACTTCTGCAATTTCAAAAATTACTGCTCCATTCCTTGGCTGTCATCATGCAAATGCGAACACTGTCAATATTGCTATGAAAAATTCTCTGGCTTCAAAAGGCCGACTTCGGTGATAAAGAATGAAAAACGTGAAGATTAGAATTGCAAAACACACACTACTAATATAACAGAAAGCAACAATAAGAATTTAATGTTTAAGTTGTGGAAACTGCTAAAATAGAAAATGATGGGGTATTGTTTTAGTGTGTGTGTGGGGAAAAAAATAATCAAAGAATTCCCCCACACTCATAAATTCTTTCAAAGCTTATAACTTTATAGATAATTACTCATTGCAAATAATTAGGACATAATTTTGCAGCTTGACTTCAGGTGATATAATTATTAAAACTGCTCTGTAGTTTCTAAAAGCCTTTATCCATGCTACTTAATTCTTTAAAGCAATTATATAATTGCTTTTCTTTATAGCCTTTTTAACTGTCATGATGACTGTATACATAAAACATTGCACTTAAACTCTGACATATAAGAGGGATAAACATAGCTCTGATTCACTTTGAAGTTGTATCTCCTGTAACTTTAGATTTTAAACCAGAAAATCAGTTTAGCCTTTCAGGTTAAAAACTGCATATGAGTATTCACATGTCTTAAGAAGAAAATTCCCTCTTCCACCCAAACCTGCAACAGTTGTATCCTGAAAAAGACAAAAATAGAGCTCATAGTTTTGTAAGATTTTGATACCGTAATCAATTCTGCTCATTCTGCATCTTTGTAACTAAACATCTATCTAATGTAAACTTTAAAAATCTTCAGATGCATTAAAATACGCATTCCCAAGAGCCGTGTCCACCAAGAAATGTAATAGAGATGATGACAATAGGGACAGTGTACCTTTATATTGCCAGGTTTCAAAGACACATTTAATAACATTTTATGTATTAGCACTTCTGATAGCTACATTCAGAAATTCCACTATATGTTATAGCATCTTAAGTACAAAAATCATGAGCAAACAGTTTCAGTTAGGAACTTAAACCAATCAATCACTGCGTGCTGAGTTGGGTCCACAAACTGTTGTAATATTAATTTACCCTACTTTGCATACATACTTTGATGATTAGTTAAGTCTGTTCATTACATAATTACTAAACTATCTGAAAAATGTATGACAATGTTACCACAGTAACCTTTAAGTTACACATATGATTCATGAAATTAGTATTACTTCAAATTTAAATGCTATGATGCAATTTTATTGCATTAAACATCCAGCCTTTTGCAAAGGACACACAAAAATCTGTGAGTTGTTTCATAAGACAGTGTATCTCCAATGAAATAGTTCTTTTAAAACTTTTAAAACAAAGTTTAGAATCTGCCTATGCAATACAAAATGACCAGGTTGAATTTGCAATTTAAAGCCCCGACCACGAATAACATCCAATCCCAGAGTATGCACAAGCTTTCTGGTGAACTTTTAAATTACTAGGCTCTTAGACATTTCTGAAGAACAACGTTATGTATTTCTGCAGCCAAGCCTGCAAAAATCTGTCACAGAGGAGGGAAGATTACATTAGGAGCCACTGACACAAGAGGTGAAGTCGCAGCCCAATGCAGTTAGTGGCTAACTACTCATTGTCTCTAGCAAAGCAACGCTTTCATCTAGAGAATGATACAAAATTTGTCATTTTCCACACAATTTATTGTTCTACCCCAGACATTCTGCACAGGGGGCAGGGCAAGTAGAAGTGACATGTGTCTTTGTTGTGGCTTTATTTTGAAAGTGAAGAAAAAATGTATTTGTTTTTCATGTGAAAACTGTTTCCTGTTCCTTCCAAATTCAAATGAAACAATGACAATGGCACTGTTCTTAAAATTTTAATAAATGGGCCTTATATTTGGAACTTTCAGAAACACCACCTCAAAGCATGAACAGAAAGGTAAATACTGAAAAAAAAACCCCAAAACCTCGGTTTTTCTTCTTCTGCTGAGATTAATATGCATTAAATAGCCAGATTGCAGTATATACAGATCACAGGAGTCAATTACGTTGAATTCAAAGTGTCTATGATTTCACAACACACACATACTCATGCCAGATTTTGTAATAGGACTGATTTAAATTCATGTTTACAATAGAAACAGGAATGCATATATTCACTATCCTAACACCTTACTTTTCTCCCCCCCTTTCTCCTCTTTTATCAATTTTGTCTTTATTTAATTTTCATTACTTGTACAATATAACTTTATATGTCCTAAGTTCGTAGTTCAGAATGCTGGCCTGTAAGCATTTTTGCAGTTTATTTAGGTGTTCCATTTTGTTAACAGCATGAACTTCTCAAGATATAGTTCATGTCCAGTTGAAGCTTTTCATAAAATCAGAAGACATTTTTTTTCCTCTCAAAAAGTGATATTTTGCCCATTCTATGTATTTAGAAAAAGAAATTTAAGAATTGAAGCTCTAAATTGCATTAAGTGTATATACCTATCTAAAAGCTTCAAAAGTTCTAAAATTTCCAACAGAAAAATTACAGAGATCAGTCTACATAATAGAGCCAACATGTATCTTAAATTTTTAAAAACATTTTGAGGTTCTTCTTGACCTGAGAAACACATTAGTAGAACTGCTTGGTAAAAGTAGCAATAATAAACTCACAGAGTTGATAACATCAAGATGTTTGTGTCACAATGAGTTAAAAGATTCTATCAAAGCCCCAAAAGAACTGAGAAACCATATAAACATGAGTGTGCTAGGAAGGACAAAAAAGATATCACGCATCTTTTGCTGAGGTAACAATGAAAACCCTTTACTCCCTCTGAGACTATGCCTGATATGTCCTTACAGAGAATTTGATTTATGAGGTCAATGGAATTTGCATTGTCCTGTAACATCACATTTAACTACTGACCTGTAAAGCATCAGGACTGTGATTGTTAGCTATTTGAAATACTGCAAAATCTCACTCTATCTTCAGACTTAAGAGTTAAACATCACCATGATTTAGATCAAACACACTTGAATAAAAATAAAAATCCCTAGGTCCCTCTCAGATGACAGCATTAGTGTTTCACTGTCAATGTAAATAATACAATCTTCTAATACTACCATTATGGGGGCTGGGAAAAGAAGAAAACCAATACTTGTAATGTAGGATGGTAAACACAAAGACTTGTTACCTGAAGACCATATCTCTCAAAGGAAGAATATGATTACCTTCAAATTCTGGCTATGGACTGTATGGTTTTGGTAGAACATTTTTCTTGCTACTCTTGCACATTCTTTGCCCAGCATAACCTCCAGGCTCATAAATTTATTAACCAGTAGGTTGCAGTTCATTATCTAGTGGTTTGGATATGCAGATAGGAGTTGCTCTAAATTAATCAACAACTAGAACATTAAACCATCCCATTAAGAAAGGTATGCAGTTCAATTATTTTTTGTAAACTGTTACTTGACTGGGCTTTCCATGCATCTGAACCACCAAATTTCTATGACTTTAAATAAAAAAGCCAGTATCCATACCTGGGTTCCACAGGTACAAATGGAGGCCTACTGCTTCTGAAAGGCTTCAGTCAGAAAGTGGGGCTGCTAGATATTTGAGATCTGAGGGTTTTGGTTTAGACTTGCATGTCTTATAGAAGACTTTCAGAACTCTTCTACAGCTTTCCATGGGAGTACCCAAGGGCTTTGAGCTTAGTCTATCTACACCTTATTTAGAAACTCTAAGTGCAACCTCAGTGAGTACATCTACCTTACTGATTCAGTGCATTGCAACAGGTCTTGCTAAACGCAGCTCTGCCTTGCATTTATGGGTAGAATCTTGCAGTATGAAATTGAAAACATCACAAGAGTGCTTGAAAAGTTGTTACTCTGCTTAAGCATTCCCTTTAGGGATGTTGGTGTCAGATCATCTAGTAGCTAAGTTATTACGAGCATGTGGTGTGCATTCAGAAACTGAAAGTGGTGGAAACTTCAATGCTGGTAAAGGCACAACAAAAAATCTGGACCTAGAATCATAATGGATCTCTCAAAGTTACACCTGGGTCCTCCCCCTTTCATGGTGCATAACTCAGTAACATATGGGGATGATAGGCAAGATCCGCTTTCCCCCAGGCATGTCTCACAGATATTCAAATTAATGACAATATCTGTACCCAACAATTTATTCTATGTATCTCATAACTAGATAATTACCAACACCTCTAAACAGAGCTTTTCACTCATTATCCTTCTCACCCTTCTTTCTTAATCATTATGGTCAACATGATCATTTCATCTATTAAGAACACCTACTGCCCTCACATCAGTCTCTATTTGGGGTCCTCTCTGGAGCTTCTCCTATACCCCATGTTCAAATAAGGCTAATTCATTCTTCAGGGTATCTTTATCTTCTACTTTCTCATTTCATCCACACAGATGAGATTCCCTTAGAAGTGCTCTCCATGTATTGCAGCGAAGCACCTTTCTATGAACTTGATCAGTGCAGTCTGCACTGCTTGTTTCTATCCAAACCAATTTTGAAAAAAAATTGTGTGCCTATTTAAGTATGTAATTTCTTTCTTTGTGCCTGGAAAGTGGAAGACCCATTACAGAGGAAGCCCTGTATGCTTTTCACAGTTCTATCCTCTCTCCATTCTCTAGCAAGCTGTCAAATCCAACTCTGAAATGGCAAACCGCCTTTATCCCCAATTGCCTCTCAAGGTTAGAAATAATTCTCAAAAAGCATTAACAAAAGCAATCTGTTATTTCCTCTAAATCTCTCATCTGTCAAAACACATGAAAAATTTAGCAGGCTGCTGATGTACTAAGATCAGTGAATATTATGCTGACCAATATTATCTTATTGCCTCTTTGCACTGCACTGTAAACCTGTTGACTCTTGTATTACACTTTGTCACGGGTTCAGCAGCAGCAGTCATTTTTCTCCTTCTTGGTGGTTGGTGCAGCGCTGTGTTTTTGATTTTTGGGCCTGGGAACAGCGCTGATAACACCAGTGTTTTCAGTTACTGCTTGGTAGTGTTTTGGTCTGGCCAAGGACTTTCTAAGTCTCATGCTCTGCCAGGGAGGAGAGGAGCCGGGAGGAAGCGGAGACAGGACACCTGACCCAAACTGACCAAAGAGGTTATTCCATACCATAGCACATCATGTCCAAAATGACTGCTGCTGCTGAGCCCATGCCACACTTGAACATTAAACTCCATAGGAAAAGTATCTCTTGTTCTGTTCTATAGCAATTTCTAACACATTTTATTAGGACTTCTTGGGGTAGTTTCAATACACATAGTGAACACTAAGATGATGTGTAATAGACCAGGGAAATAGTTCATTCCTAAGCCACTTCATACAGTAACAAAACATCTCTGAACGTGAAATATAAAAGTAAGGTTAAGATTTCACTCTTAATTCATATTGCTTAGAGGAAAGAGCTTATTTTTAAAAAGCATATTCACATAACAAAAATGACTATCATCAAATTGAAGAACAATGATAGAATGAAGAACAATAACAACTGTTCTAAATTTTGTCCTTCAGTCTGGATAGCAAGTAATTTGCTTCAAAACCAGTAACAAAACTGTAACAAAACAAAAATCCCAAAATAAAATCTCACAGATATCTTTTCAATGCATTTTTAATTCAAAGCAATTAGAGTTTTGACAAGTCTTTCACATCTTGTGTTTATGTCTCCTCTTGTGTAAGAGCAATTCTTTTTGTTATCATAAATAGGTATAAAACTATTTTTAAATACTTCTCATTTTCTGTAACCTTTGATAACCAATAACACAATCACAGTGTTTGTGTAGTATGTAAAACTAAATTAGAAGTTCTGTATTTCAGAAATCACCGTTAAACAACAGTATGAAAAGGATTTTTAAAAATCATGTTATAAAGGCTTTTTTTCTTTTCATAATTATTTCTATCTCTTTTTCTGCAGACTTGCTCCTTAAGAAACTGGATTACCTAGCACTAAGAATAATATCTAAAGGTGGAGTTTCTTTACCTCAAGAAAAGCATCAAAAACTCAGCTGAATTACCCCATCCATTAACTATAGGAAAAAAGAAAAGGTGCGAGACATAAACCCCATGAATATATGAGGAGATATGTCAGGAGATAAACATGGATAACGTGTTTGTACCTCTGTTTAATTCTACTTGTTAAAAAATACTTGCAAGCATTTATATTGAATGCCTGAAATTTAATCTTTGTGTGATGCAAGTTTGCCCTAGTTAAAAAGATGGGGTATATGATGATGTGTAAAAGGATAGCAGGATTGCTGCCTGCATTTTTTTTTCCATGAAAATGGCAGGACATCAATTTACCTTACAAAATGACTCATTAGTTGGGATGAAGTTCAGTTAAATTCTATGAAAATTTAGATAACGAATACTGGGCCATACTAAACTCCAGAACTTCAGCAGATAGAGGTTTCCATAGAATTGCAATATAAAGGAGGGAAAGCAGTCAAGTTGACTCTTATCAAACTTCTTTGTTAACACTGATGAGGTGTTTTTTTTTTTTTTTTTTTTTTTTTACTAATTTTAGGACATGGAACAGAAATTGGGACCTTCAGCTCCCACTAAAGTTTTCTTTCAACTTTTCAGTTTGTCAGAAAATCTCATAGTCTTCTGGGATAAAGCAATTATGTGGCACTAATATTCAGGAATTATATATTGATAGCATTTATTTTAATGTATCTCATTAAAAGCTGAACATTCAACTTGGCATTCACATGCAATGGGAATTGTCAGCAATTCAATACTGGTTTTAAATTATACAGTGTATTATATTTTTTTCATTCTGATACAAACAACATATAATGAAATTTACATAGTAAAGTTTTGGTACCTATGGTTTGAAAGAAATAAATGTATAGTATGCATACAAGAAATATGAGAAATGTTTATATATTGTCTACGATCCCAAGGTATATTTATGTCATTTGCTTTTCTGAGAAGCTCTTTTAATAAAATATAGAACAGCATTTCTAGAAAAGAGTAGATTGAAATGGTATAAACATTTCAAAAAAATAAGAATCTTTGTAATCCTCACATGTGTGTTTCATGTAGAAACATTTACAGACATTATCAAGATGTGCAGTAGCTGCTTTATGTTTTGCTGATCTATTTCCAGGTTTCTAATCAGCATCAGATTAATTTATGCTCACATTTCCTGAATCACAGGCACTTCTGAGTCTCTAAAATTCATTGAAAAAAACCCAGAAAAAGTCACTTTAACTATTTTGATATTTTAAAACATGGCTAAATTTTGCACTTTTTTTTAAAAGGCAAAGATAATTGATCTACTGTGCTAAGAGTAACTCTAAAATAACTCTTTTTACTATTTGCCTTTTCTCTTACTTTTTCTAAGTCACACAGAACAAAAAGGAAAAAAAAAGGCCAGCATTCCTAGAAAATGTCTTAACCTGGTTAAAATAATCCTCTATGGCTTTGGTTCACAGAAGCTTTGTTAGTTTTCTGAGCTCCATAGCGGGATAAACTATTTCATGCATGAGGGGATCAGCATTCCTTCTTCTAATCATTGCCATTGTACCCACTACAAAGCTTTCTAAACATCTCCTATGGATAACACATGCTATCTTAATCAATCCTCAATTAATAACTTTATACTCACATTTCAGTTCTGCTACTTCTATATACTGTCACTATTGCTTCTTGAGGATGATTCTGAAGCCTTAACTGAGTACACTGTGATTACAGTATTTTTTTCACCACAAATACATTCTTACATTGAAAGTGTCCAGACAGCAGTTTCCAGTGAATAAATGCAACGGCTTAATACAATGAGTTATTCTCTTATAGTGCCTTTGTCTGCTGTGACAGTTCTGTGATCATGTTTTGGTTACAGGATGTTATACTTTTTCCATGTGCTTTGATAAGCAATGTGGTAACTGCCACTGTTCACATAAAAAGTATCAGAAATCTCTGCTAGTATCAGCCAAAACTTTAGTACCTCAAAGCTATCTCTTTCTACTCTAGGTTTGCCAGTGCACTATATTACAGTCTTCAGAATGTAATACATGTGGACTCAGAGAAGAAAGAAACCTAGAAGCCAACAGTTTTTGCTTAAAATTATTAATACTTGAATTCATTTGCTAACTCAACTTACCTGTCTCCACAGATAAAAACCACTTATACCTCCCTAGACCTTTTCCTGCCCACTCTGATGATAATAATGGTGGTGGTGGTGGTGGTGGTGGTTAAATGCTAAGGGGAATGGTAAAGGAACACAGACTGACATCACACTGATTGTCCTCACCTGCAAAGGAAAATAAAAGTAGTATCACCTGAAGATTCTCACAGGATGAAAGGCCTGCTGAGAGAAAGAAATAACTAAACTAGATTTAGCTTTTAAAAAGCTTCCCCTTGTTCCTATTCAATCAGCTCTTAATCTTCTAGGAACATCTAATGGCACAGGTTGACCAGAGAGGTGGTGGGTGCACCATCCCTGGAGATATTCAAGGCCAGGCTGGATGTGGTTATGGGCAACGTGATCTAGATGAAGATGTTGCTGCTCTTTGCAGCGTGTTGGACTGGATGACCTTTGAAGGTCTCTTCCAACCCAAACTGTTCTGTAATAAGATTTACATACTGTACAGTTGACAAACAGCAACATCCACTGTTTCCCAGAATACAGGTAGGTAGCACCAGAAATGTAAGTGGAGTCTGCTATGCATTCCACCGGGATAAGTGTGTACATCAGAATTTGTCTCTTACAATTTGTAAATGCATAACATTTTTCCAATATATATAATTGGAAACTGACATACAAAAAGGTTCATTATATATATAACATACCTTTATATGACACATAAAATATACATATATACATATATTTATATATATATATAGACATATATAAAATTGACATACAAAAGGTTTGTTTTCCTTAACTACATTCTACAGACCCCTTAGATATAGTCCAAGCACAGATGAAAAACACAGGCTCAGGTTACAGACATCAGCATATTGCATCTACAGCAGTAAAGCATTCATGTGACACGCTTTTATTTAATAAAGATACATGAAAACCAATGAAAAATTTTTAGCAAAAAGCAAGCTGTGTGGCCTACTGAGACCTGACTAGTGTGCTGCAAACTGTAGCAAAGACAAAAGAGGTGTCCACCAGTATCTGGTAGCTAAGTTTGTGAAGAAAGCCTAAAAAGCCACAGAAAACATAACTAAGAATTGAAGATCTATGCATGTCATCAAATAAACAGTGGTATTTTTCTAATTATTGAAAGTGGACTTTGACAAAAAGTACAGTTTGTCTGGAAATGATCATATGAATGGCTTACACAAGTAACAGAACTTAGGCATGGAAAGGAAGGACTTCAAAAAGAAGATACTGCTTATACAGCCCCTAAAGTAATTACTCTGAAGAAAACATATGGGTGAATGGAAAAGATGAAAATCTAAGAGCAACAAGAAAGCGTGAAGAGAATTACTATATATCACCACAAAAGTTGTCATGGATATAACAGGCTGCGAAACAAAAAACCTAATTTTAAATTGGTAGGGTTGCGAGCTGGAAAGAACTAGAATTTTGGGGTTGTAATACAGGTTCAGTAAGGTACAGCCTATGTTCAGAGATCAGTTGCTCCTAAGAATCGGGATGGTGCAAGAGTTAATACTGTGGATGGCTGCTCCCTGACAAAATGGAAGCACTATACAGGCAGCTTTCAGGAGAGATATAATAAAGAAAAGCTTTGAGCAAGGATGGCCTGCATACTTCCTAGATTGTTTAAAGGTACTGTGTAAAGTCACATTAAAAATTATTGAGAAAGAAAAGCCAAAATTAGCATAGGTGACTACAGATTTAAAGATTATTATTCTGACATTGTTAAATACAAACACATAAGTAATTTTTGTCATCTGGTTTACCTTAAGAGCTAAAACTAATTTATAACATTGTACACAAATGCCATGTTTATTATCAATATCATATGCAGCTTGCATGAAAAAGTATACATTAAAATGAAGAACAGCAATTCATGTAATGGTCAAAGACAACCAATAACGAAATCAAATTCTGGTTGTCAAACATAATTTACTATGTATGTCTCTTCTCTGTTAAAACAGTAATTATTAGAACTAAAGTGATATGAGTGTTTATGGCTTCTTATTAAAAACCCTGACTTAAAGCAGTGTTCATTTAAGCTTAAGGTTAAAGAAAATCATGTAGAGATCTCTGTGCGATGGCCTAGTGACTTTATATCCTCTTGTCAAACCTCAGCAGTTTTATTTGTAGTGATACATGCTGGAGAAGGTTGAAGGTTAAAGTTGATAGGAGGGCCAACAGGAAAGCCAACCAACTTCTGTCAAAAGATTACAACCTTTGACATATTATGATCTGTTGGCAGTTACTAACTTTAACCATTACTGCTAACTTTGTACGTTTACAGTTGTGTACTCTTCTGTGAGCTGATCCCCAAACTTCAGACCAACAAGATTTATAAAACCACCCTCTTAACTACTTTCCTTCCAATATTCCTTCATATTCTTACTGTTTAAGCTCTTAAATTAATTTTTTATATTATATTGGTGCTTAATACTTATTTGTTTTCAGAATAACATTAACAGGTAGATAGTTCTTTCCCCTCATTTCTACAGCCTAATTTTCTCTCTCACCCTGAATATTGAATAAACAATTTCCTTATCCAGGAAATCTGACAGTAAATGTAATAGCAGCACAGTCTACTGGACTCAAGCTCTTCAGATTTCAATTCCACTTATTTCAACTGAGTCCTCTGTGACTTCAAAAAAAAAAATTGATAAAAAAATTATAAATAAAATCACACAAACACTAAATAACTGAGGCAAAAATGGACCTCTAGATATTGTCTAGTCCTGCTCAAAGTAGGGTGAAATGAAGATAAACGCTCAAGGCTCTGTCTAGTTGGGTTTTGAATTTCTCCAACGATGAAGACTTCACACTCTCCCCAGACAGCCTGCTCCAGGGTTTGACAAGAACAAGAAAGTAAAACAGATTTTTTCATACATTTCAATAAATTTTCCTGTACTTCAATTTGTGTCCACTGCCTCTTGTCCTCTCACTGGGCATCACTGAGATGAGACGGGCTTTATATTACTTACTCCCTCCCATCAAGTATGTATGTTGGTAAGCTCCCACCTGATCCTGCTCTTCTCCCCACTAAACAGCTGGAGCTCTCTCAGCCTCTCCTCATATGAAAGACACTCAATCCCTCTATTGTGTCTGTGGCCCTTCACTGGGTTTGCTGCAAGTTACTGTCTCAGTACAGTTGTAGATCTTGTGCTGTATCTGATCACTTAACCTAAAGGAACAAGTGACTACGCAGGTCAAAAGTAGTACTGATGGCTGCTTTATTCTTGTTTGCATGGAGGACAGCACAAGTTTTTGCACTGACTTCAAACAGAACAAGACCTCTGGTACTGATTCTATGTAATAAATAATAATCTATATTTACTGTATACACCCATAATGGCCACACAATATGAAATCCAATAATTTTTTTGTTTTTCAGTTATGTGTCTTTGATAGCATCTAGACAATAAGCAACTTTTCTCACACTACATCCAAAACATTTAACTTATAGGTGTACAGAAACTAGGCTACAGTTAGCAAATACTGCAATTATAAAGTTTTGCTTTTTATTTAGAAACTCTACACATAATATTGCTGATCCACAAGAACAACATAGCAATCTATTACACTTCAGTATTTTACACAAAGGTAAATACACATCCATGTCATATTTATTTTCTTTTTAAGTATCAGACTTCTAAGTTTCTCCTGCTCCTCCACTCCTCTGAAACCCCAGAGATGAACATTTGGCAAAGATTCTGCATTCCACATCTCATATCATTTAGCTGTTGCTACAATTTTAATTATGCAAAACTCAATGGGCTCTAATAAAACCTGACTAGGTAAATTAATACTCTAAAACATACAGTGGGAGCTACTGAAAGGAATGTTCTACACAAATTCCCTCATGTCATAGAAAAGACTTATACAGCCAAGTGTATTTCTCCATAGGTAATACAATATCCCGTGATGCTACACAGCCTGTTTTTTTTTGTTTTTCATCCTATCTGCAATTAAATAATTTTAATATATTTCACTGTTAAAAAGTTATTTTTCCTACTTGTTTCAGTTCAGACACATTCATTCATGTGTATAATAGCAAAACTAGGGAGAGAGTGTTATAGTAGAGATATAAGAAATATTTTTATCAACAGCAAAGCACTATTTTAAAGTATTTTACAGATATGCTCAAAAAGGACTATGATAACATTATACTGTTATGTTTAAATTTCACATTTTAGTTATGTCTATGTAATTCAGACATCCATCTGTACATGTATACACACATATATATATACTCTGAGATAAGATCTACCATTATGATGCAGATGTTTCCCTGAGACTTAAACATGAAGGGGAATCTTCCACCCTGCCAATTCCATAGACCCAGCCTCATTTTGTGGTATGTTCAAGTCAGGGAGAGGGCAGATGATGAGCAGACTAAAGATCTTACTGCTATTACATCCTATTGCTCTTGTGGCAATTAAATAATAATAATAAAGAAAATAATCTACAAGCAAGGGTATTTTCAGAGGTCCTCATGATGATTTTACAGAGAAGGGCTAGAAAAGCACAAGACACAAAAGACAGTATGGCATGCCTTTACAACTGGGAAAGTCTTTTCCATAACAGTGAGAACACAGTACTGTTCTTTCTGAACTTGTTCCCCTGGACATTTTGCAGAGAAGCATGATTTGAGTGGTACTTTGACATGATTTGTGTTTGTCTTAGAATCCTATCCTTTACTCCCTTAACGCAAGCCAAAAACCATCTGGAACTTTATGTTGTTTTCATAATGTTTTATGCTAAAGCACAGACAGTACTCTTGGATTCTTTTTCTCTTCCTTGACACACCATAAATGGTGATAAGAAAAATCAAAGTTATGAGAAGATCTGTGCTTAGGTTTACACTTTTTATGTAAGAATAGAGATTATTTTATAACAGAGCATATTCATATATCTGCATCTGTAGCCTCTTTTACCTTGAGTTTTAAGAAAATACCCTATCAGTTTTAAGTCTGACCTTGCAAAATTTTGATGCAGTATCAGGCTTTTACAGTTAGTGAATCTTAAATATGGAAGCAACGAGTAATTTTCTTGGTAGTACAAAAGAGATCAATGATGGAACAGAGATTCAAAGCTAAATTTACAGCCATTACAGCTTACCCTGTCCATTGTCCAGAGCAAATGCATGAGAATCAGTCACTGAGAATCATAATGCAAAACAGTGTAAACGAACACCATTATTCTATTGTGGTTGTCTATTTGCATCATGAAATCCTCAGCTTGTACTGAGGCTAGACGTGCTAACTATTGGTTGCAGTTTGGATAGTTCCGAGTCTTCAAGTTTCAGGAATCTCAGCAACAAAGAAAATAGCGAGGCTTTTTTACGTAGAACAGTGTCACAAGTTTGTACATTTTAGCTATTAAGATTAGCTATCTTTCTCACACGGTCATTGCCCAGTGCATGATACAGAGGCTGTGCTATTCATTTGTGCTGCAGTTCAAGGCATCTGTGCAAGCAGAAAACAAACCCTTATTTTTCTTAAGAGAAATCACCAAATAATTTTCTATTTCTATGATCAGTCAGCGACAAAGTGAACACTGATATGAATAATCCAAACATAATTTACTATAGGATATAGCAAAGACTCTAAATATTTAAGTCATATTTTTGTTGTGAACATGTTTTATAATGTACTTGCGCCAGCAACTACAACAACAAATCTGATAAGAGTTTCAGCATTTGTGGAAAATGCACTTTTGTGAATTTGATTTATCTGTAAAAAAACCTCACTACACAAAGACAACTTGGATGCAGATTCATTTGGTACTCGCTATGACAAACCAATTGGTCAATGCAATTCATGTGTGTGCACCAGGATGAGAGAAAAAACTTACAAAAACTTCCTCACAAAAGCATGAGGCTAAAGCAAGGGAGCAAAAACACTGTATAAAGACAGCAGTCAATGTTGTTTATAAACCACTGCTCGTCACATGCAAGTTAAGTTGTTCCTAATTTGCCAGAAGTCATATAACTCAATAGTGCAGAACAAGTGTCTAAGTAAACTTCAACACACTGCACAATCAAAATCATTACTAGAAAATGCAATTTCTGATTTCATGAGAAAAAAAGCAGAAATTGGAAACATACTGTGAAATGTATTATCACAGTAAGATAAGTAAGTAAGTAGGAGCCTACTGACCCTACCAAACAGGCAAATGAACATCTGCCAATATGTCAGTTATATTGTTCTGTGGTGATGTAACAACATAATTTTACATTAAGAAGGTAAATGTTCACCTTGTTAAAAAAAAAAAAAACAACCCCGAAAAAACCAAAGCAATAACAATTCCTTGTTAAAAGCATAACAAACTAAAAAAACCCAAACAGACAAAATCATTCAGCTAAGAAAACCAAAAATACGCTCTAATATGCTATCCATATATGTGTATTAAAAGCTAAAAGACGCACACATTAAAAAGCTAAAGCTACATACACAAAATAAAGCTATCACATGCTGTGTGGACTGCAGAATATTTTTACAGCTATTCTTCCTTATCCTTGGAAACATACATTACTCTTAATACAGTAAAATCCTGAAATTTTATAACGGTTTGGATTTCTTTGAAATGAAAAGTCCATTTTATTGTTTTTTAATTAAATCTATTCCCCAAAAGGTCTTTAAAGGCTCTACAAACTACCTTGCATTTTATTATTGCTGACAGTTATCTAAACCATGCTTGATTGCCCTCTTTATTCTTTAGTGAACAATTGAAAGATCATATGCTAAAAAGACTTGCACTTTCTCTTCTCCTAGCCCTATAATTAAGGCATTTTAATACATTTCTTCATAGTCATTAAGAGAGCACGTTAAAAATTAATGAAATGAGACAATTTTGAGTTTAACAACCATAAATACATACAACATAAATTTGTCTCAATTGTAGATATGAAAAAAGCCTTCTTGAAATCACATGATGAGATTACTGAATTGTCAAGATTTTGCTTTTGCTGTCTCAGGGTATTTAAATAATGTATGGTAGCCTGACAATACTACAGTGTTACATACTCTACAAGAGAGGTAAACATTTCTTTCAAACATTCAAATTCCATTGGTTTTAGTATGCTTTTGTTTATCTTATATGCATGCCTATAAAAAGCAGTATTGCTGGATGATGCTGAAATGGGTGAGGAAAGAGAAGAGAGAATGTAAAACAAAGATATATGAAGGGAAAAATGATCAGTCAGTTGTAAAAAAATCTGACACATAATGTAAAATATCACTGCAATAACACCTACTTACAGCAGTACTTTAATAATGCTTAAGATGGAATAAACAAGATTTTCTTAATTTGGATTTTTTTCTTAAGAAACAGAACTTACTATATTAATGTATCATACATTTTTGCAACAGAAGTGTTAATAAGTGTGGTTTTTTTTACACCATGAAAGGAATTCACTGTTTCCTAGCATGCCCTCATCGCTTCCATATATACCAATTAAATATAGGGCACATCTATACTGTAGCCACATTATTACTGAGTATTTGCAAAAGGTATTTCTAATGAGCAAATTATACAGCATCTCTCTTAAAACTAAGTTAAGTTTTTCAAGGTATAAGTGCTTTATGCTTTCGCAACTAAATGTTGAAAAGACACAGCACAGCCTAAAGTGAGATTACAGATTTATATTTTTCCTTAAGAGAGACAAAAAAATAAGTTACTCTCTGAAAGATTTTTTAGGGTTGTCAGGCTGTTACATTATAAACAACCTTATTAGTTCTTTATAATTACAACAGGTACTTCTGGACAAGATCAAGCAGACATGACAAATGCCTCTGACTTCTTTTTAAATCGAACCTGGAAGGTCATCGCTGAACAAACAAAATACTATACAACCGGGGCCATAAATTGTGAGAGCTAATGAAAAGGTAAGGTTTTCTGATATTGAAAATTAAAATTAATCTGTTCAGGCTAATTTATGTTCTTTTTTTTCATTTTCTGTATAAAATGAAGAAATAAAGAGAATGAAATAGTTTTTAAAAGATAAGTAGCTAAAGAAATCCTTACAAACTTCATTATTACACCTCTTCTTTCAAGCTGAACCTGTATTTTAGTGCAATGACTTTAGAGTAGTTGCTTTATTTTACAAATATGTTCTTAAAGGTAGTTCCCTAATGAGTATTTACCCATGTTTGTCATAATTTTTTCTCAGCATTATGATAAAACTGCGGACAGTTTAAAAAACCTCACAAACCGTCTCGAATCTATGGGATTTGCTTGCTGTTATTTTCAAATCAAACCAGTAAAAGTATAAAACACTACTGTACATTTTTCCTGACGTTTTTATTTTGTGTGAAGATCATTTAACAGTACTGGTAGTTTTGGATTAAATTTAATTCATATGGAGATAAACAGTAACTTAAGTTACTGGAACTGGAAACCAATTGATAGATCTCACGTTTAATTCTCCTATTTCAGTTTGGAGAGGAAATGTAGGGATTGAATTAGAAAGCTGTATACTCTTGATAAGACTAAGTGGTATAAAACAAAATAAAATGAAACCTTCAGTTATTTTCCTTACAGTTAGGCTGAATGAAATCGTAAATCAACAAAAGATTTGGATAGCACTCAAATCAACAGCTTTACCTAATAAAAGTTCTAACAGAGCACTGAGCATACTATTTGAAACAAATATGAAATTAATATGAAATATGAATGACTTTAAAAAGAACCATATGAGAAACAAAACAGTAAAATTACCAAAATTCAAGAAGAGGAAATTTGAACTGAAATGTATGATGGGCAATTAAGTACCTCTTTTGACAATTCTAAGTGGTCAAGTTTTTAAAGTATGACACAGAAATCTTAACCTATCTATATATGAGTGATAAATGAGGCATTTTGTGTCATTACATTCCCATAAATCACTTTCTTTAACTGCTGATGGCTTTTATCAGGTCTAACCTTTTCAAGCTTCTATCAGAGTGCTAACATTTTCAACTTTGACACATACACAGTTTACAAATTCTGCAGCTGATTAACTCTGGACAGAAGCTCACTGCCATCATTGTCTTCTTCAAGTTGGGTTACAGCTTCAGTGTCTCAAAAACTCACATGCATCCTTCATATGTCTGAAAATCTCAATTTACTGGGCTTTGTTGCAAAGGATGCGAGGTATTTCTCCTTTTGAAACAAATACATGAGAATATACTTTCAAAATTACTCTTCAACACAGAGAGCCTGAAATAGGGTACCTTTCACTACTTTAAAATCAAATAAAGACTACATTCCAAATAAAGAGATAAAATAATGTGATAATTATGTGATCAGTTTAATGTGACTTTATATGATCAAATAAATGTGATCAGTTTTATATGACTTCATAACCAAAAAAAACTTGCAATCAAATCAACTTGATTACATGAAATATGTTGTGGTCAAAGTCTCTGAGGTAAAGAACAATAAAAAGGTGGAAAAAAACCCTAAATAGAGCAGTCTATGATATATATGATATTACAAAATATTGTAATTATAAGCTGATCAGGGGTCTTTAAATAATTTTGTGGGACCCTCCGCTAAATTTCTCTCTAAAACATTTTGTAAGTTTCAAAGATTATTAATTGGAGTATCTTGAAATTGTAAATTTCAAAGATTCAATTTCAGCATTACAGCACTTAGAACACAAAATTATTTTTATCATGAAAAACTCAGGACACAAGAAATGCTACAGCTGCAAAGAAATACAGGAAATTATGTTTTATCATGTGTAAGTGAACCCAAAGATTTCAAGGAACAATTGCTTTCTGTAGGAACTAAAAATTAAATTACATATTTGCATGCCACACTCAATTTTTGCTACAAATAGTTGATAAAGTGCCATCTAGGTGTCTGTCTTTAGAAACATTTTAAATTACTGTACTATTTCAAGAATGGGAAGCCAGCAATACAGTAGTTATTTCTGCCTTAGCAGGATCAAGACATAGTAAAAATGGTAGAAAAGCTTTAGTCTAAACACCAGCATTTTCACTATTTTTTAAATTTAAAAACTTGCAGAATATAATTTAATCAAGATGTATTTCATCCATTGAAACAAACAGTGAAACATTCACAGAAATGCATTTACAAGATGCAATCGATCCAGACACTGAAACAAAGCTCAAGTTTAAAGAGATACTGTCTTTAATAAGATTAGTCAGATTGGAAAAAATTTCGTGTTGGTTTTATACCCACTGGAAGCCTGGTACTTCAGATGGCATTAGTTTTTATAAGAACTAACTAGACATCAGACTTAAATAATGAAACCTGAAGAGACAGGCTTGGACCATGCAAATAAGAATGTCCACAGAGGATCCTTGCACAGCTGGTTGCTGATAAACAACACATCTTAGAAAAAAGGACAATTTTTTTCAGCATCACAGCTAAACCAGCTTTCTAACGTCAATATTTAAGGCCTATCCATAAAAAAAATTAAGAAGTTCTTTATTTCACTAACAATGTCACACATCAGAGAAGCCATGCAGTTACACTCTGACAATTCAGATGTAAATCTTCGAATGTTTGTAAGTATTCATGACAAAGGCATATTTATCATTTAAAACAAAAGGACATGATTCCTTGATGTTCATATCAGACTAGTGATGGATGAGAGCATGCTAATCAAACGACAAACCAGAAGGAACACAGATGCTTGCTATTTTGATTAGGAGAGGGAAATTAAGCTCTTTTCTAAATTAAGATATAAACACTCTAAAAGCATACACACAAATACACACTGTAAGTTTGTATAGCACACTGTAAGCATAGGAGCTCAGTGTGTTCTCAAGGAGACATGCTACAAATACTAGCTAGAATTACTGCCAATTTTCTTAAGATCAGAAGAAGCCATATATAGTAAAGAAAATCAGACACTGGCTTTGATAAATTCCAGTTAATTGCTTATAATTTATATATTCAGAAGCTTTTTATCTTTCTTATATTAAAACTCCCCAAGTAATGAGAGAGAATAATTTAACCTTTCTTTTATAATTGTTTTCTAATTCCTTAGTTCTAGTTTTAAATTATGCATATGTGAAATTACACTTACGTAATTTAAGATTGCATAAAATCAATATGAGCATTATAGAAAACAAAAATATAGACTGCTTATGTGGAATGAAATATTACAAGTGTGGAACTTCCAAACCAAATTGTTATTGCTAGCTTTTGTATTTTTGTTACTCAAGTCATTTTATTTCAGTGTCTTGCTTTACATATATCCAAAATGTATCAAACTAATTATGCAAGTTTAACAAGAACTCCTAAACATCACAGACTTTGCTCACTAAGCATGAGACACAACCGCTGTCAGTGAGACAGCTAAAACTGTTAAATTTGTAGATCAGTATGCAGTGGCAAGGTCCAATGAGGCCCAATGGTACTTTCATAAAGTACTTGTCAAATGATGGTAACACCCAACTCCTTAAAATCCATCTTTGTCTTCCTCCTTTAAGCAGGTAGTAACTATAAAGCATACCCCTTTGATCCTTTTCCATTAATATTCTGCAATAAGTGAACAACTTTTTGATATCCTCAAGAAAGCATCCTGATCAATCTAGTTCTGACCAGAGAAAGAAAAGCCACTTGCTAAAACTGGAGAACCATTCATAAAATGCACTTGTTCGTATCTTGCTGTAATGATAAAGTGGACAAAAGAAGTACTAAAATATTAAAATATACTGTAATTCAGAGTAACTGCATTTTTTTTTTTTTAAATGAGCCCCCCACGTACAGTTTTCAAGAATTTACAAGAAGGAACATTTTATAATCTATATAAAAGCATGTAATCAAACATAAACTGGGAAAACTGAGGAGAAAAGAAGATATTCAAATTGAAAATACTGTTACTGCAAAAATATTTTAATTACTATTAAAATAATTTTTACCTGATCCTTTGAGCAGAAATGCATTCAAAGCCTAGAAGTGTATGCTGTCTGTTTGAAGTGTAGGGTTTAAAAAAGAGAAACCACCACCACCATAAATCGTTTTGCTTTTCTACATCATAAGCCCTAGAAAGACACATCTAATGATGTGTTCAATGCAACTCATTCAAATACCCTGAATGTTATGCAATATTAGTTTCGTAGGAAAGCAAATTCTTGTGCTCTGGAGATGTAAGTCCATATTGCACAATCACCCAGAAAAAACCAAAATGTGGGCAGTTTCAATACTTACTTTTCAGTCTCATTTTTAATCAAGAGAAACTGCTCTCACAGAGATACGAACGGTAACTTTGGACTCCACAGTGGCACTGTATTTCTTTTTCCCTCAGCCAAGATTTCCTAGGCACAAGGAATTTGTGCAACTGTGTGCAAATATGACTGCTGTCCATTAACTGGCTACTGAATCTACTCATACCTCAAATTTCAATTAGATTCTGCACTAACATACCAGTCTCATGTTTTTACGTGCTTTATTTACTGTGAGTCTTATCTGTAATAAGCTATTGACATTATTTACTTTCTTCCTATATTAGTACAAATAATTTTATATTCTATATGTAGTGGTTTATCATTTAATATATTAAAGGATGCTTAAGACACAACTAAATTTCTCCACCTCTTGGACCCTCTTTTGAAAAATTTACTGGGTGTCCAATATATATAATATTCAATAGCATGTGAGAATAATTTTTATGCAACTCTGATAGTTAGAAAGATAGATAACTCAATTATTAGATCATCTATCAAAATATTCAGATGTATAAGAGGCTACTAAAAAGATTGATGACTGAGAAAGTCCACTGATTCTCTAGCCATCATATTCACACATTTGGCTAGACAACATTTTTCGCTGCCTTCACAAGCAAGCTTCATTACCCATCACTCCACTGAAAAGAGTTTATTATGAGGCTGCCATCTTGGCAAGACTATTATTTAGATGATAAATGTTGGGGGAAAAAGTGTGTCTAGATTTTTTTTTTTTTAAGATGAGCTTTTTGACAGATAAAACAAACAGCATCTACATTTCTAATTAACTTAAATTTGGCATATACAAACACAGGTCAGTAAAGCTATGATATGCTACCAGATTATCTTCTGTCTGAATCTTGCCCTTAATTTGCAAAATGCAAATTAACTAATTAGAAGAAAAGCAGCATTATTCGTGACAAAATGCTTCTTTTACTTCTTTACTTTGTGACATTTATGATCAACTGTAGTCCTTCATTCTAACTTTCAAGACGTACATAATTATGCTCATACTAATTTATTAGGCTTTTAAACCAAATGAAAACTTCAGATTTCTCAAGGCAAGGAAGCAAAACACACTGCAACATGAAGCTAAATCGCATACTTGCTGGTTTCACTTCATTCACAATATGCTGTTTACATGCACATGTCGCATGAATACTGGTATGAAGGTAACATTTTCAGTATTCAAATACCTGACTCAAAGGAAAATATCAGTATTCTTAAAATTTTCTCAAAATCTCTGTCCTTTCAGTGCATAATGCCTAGTAATAATAATATACTTTGTTCATTAGTACTAAGAGTTAAATTCCACTTTATACTCCTACTACCCTCCTCAATTGTAATTTGAAATGGATTAGACTAGCAAATATAGAATTACATGAAGGATGGGGGAGTTGGCCATTCTTGAGTTTCAGCCCAGCAACTTGACCTTGCTAAATGAAAAATATATGAAATCATAGTTTACAGGAAGAGATTCTTTTTGGTTTGCTTTGGTTTGGTTTTAACTGTTACTAGATAGATAAAGACTCAACACTAAGAATTACATTGAAAATGTCAGATGTAAATGTCAATTAAAAATTACAAGGAATTCTGAAAGGTAAGGTCTGTGGGGGGTTGACATTCTTTGACATAGTGGAGTGTCTGTAACCAGGCCTTTGGCAAGCATAGCAGGATCTATGCTGTCAGCTCTTATCGTACATAAACTTAGATGCTTGTCTAATCTGAATGAGAAATAACAGGAAAATTGGAGCTGAAGCCTTGCAATAATGTGGATGGAAGCTGAAAATGCTCTATTTGCACTACATGAGTCTCTTGTGACATGCTAATATTTAAGACAGTACAGAAAAATACAAGAAAAAATAATTTAAAGTTAGGTAGTACTTCATCTACTACTTTTAAAGTTGAGAATGCCACAATCTAGTAGTGAAAGAGGCTTAAGTAATAGAATTAAATTATAATGAAAATCACAACTTCATGTCCATATTAAATACAATATCTAAGGAGAACAAAGCATGAAAATATATACTTAATTAGTATCAGTCATTCAAATGTAAATGCTAATATGAATACAGCATGGTCTTTTTTTTTTAGTTTGCTTTGATAAAAATTAGTTTTGATACAGAATAAAACAACCTGCAGTGCTCAGCCAAACAATTAATGCTGCAATGCTAGGCATAAGTGTGGTCTCAATGGACAATCTCTTCACGCTCTGTTATTCAATCACATTGTTAAAAAGGGGATGATGAGTAAAATCTAAAATCATTACTATTGAGATAAATTAAAAAAAAAACGTTTAATAAACTACATGTTAATTTTTATAGTGTTCATGTATTGTTAAATAAAGATAACAATAATTCACGTCGAATGCTGTTGGAAAGCTAAATGTATTTAGAACATTTGTGAAAAGCAGAGGTATGCCCATATATGTATGTGTGTCAGTGAACGTGTTAAGAGTGAGTACACGTATCTCTGTTTTAACTTGCAGAACACAGAATTTTATCATCTTCACACAGTAAACTACCAAATCAGTAAGCTAGCAGAAATCAGCACTCTTCACTACTTTTGATTCTCTTGCCTATAAACAAATGTATCTTACTCAGTGCTACTAAGGTCAGCAAGTTGCCATGGCAAATTTTTAAAAAGCGAATTATTTTTGAAGAAACTCATCTATCTATAGCCATAAGTGGCCAAAATAAACAAAAACTCGCTCTTATGTCTACATCTATTTTTGTTTAAGATTAATTTACTAATTCAATTGGGGCCAGGAGGGACAGAAAAAGGAGTAGAGCAAAACCCAGAATGTGTGAAAATCTACAAGCATTAGATAGCTAAACAAACTCTAAGTCCCTCAGTGTTGCATTAAGGTCAAAATCTTTCAGCAGTGTACCAGCATGTCAAAATATGTCAACAAACCATCATACTGCAAGAAGAAGAATGACCTTTCAGTTCTCTATCTGCTGCCAGTGAAGCTTTGGATACTGGGTATGCATGAACAGTTTTCCAAGCCACTTGACAAATGCAACTCCCAAGGTTTCCTCCAAGTCAAGTTGTTATACCACTGGCTTTCAACTCACCAGCACAACTCTTTAAACCATTTGGAATTGGAGAATACTGACCTTGTTATAGAAAAGACATCTATAAACCCACAGCATAACTCCCTCTTCCCCTACTACCTACAATCAGACAACAATTATTACTTAAACAGTCATCACAGTAACATGTCAAACCATTTCAAACAGCTGAACAGAAAAAAAAAAAAAAATCATTCTGATGTTCTGATTTAGCCTTTGCTCAGCATCTTTATAGTCACCAGCAAATGAATCTGAACAGAATGCTTTTCTCAAAAACTCCTAAGAACCCAATGGCTGTTTGTGACAGAAATAGTCTTTTGCATTGTTTCTGTTTGCCTTTATCTGAAATAAGCACCTTTTTTTAATCAACAGGATTCTACGATAATTTTACTATTACTGTTAGTTGTAAACTGAAGTCTCATGATCAGACATAATGTATTTAGGATTCCAAAAAGTGTGGTGATTATTTTAAAATTACTGATAGGAAACTTGCTTTCATTTATTCTTTCAAAGAAGCAGAAGTATAGGACTAACAATATTTAGAATACAAGCAGATAGGGGAAGGAATTTAGTACAAGGATTGCTTACCATTCTTATTCAAAGAGATGATGAAATGCTTCTCTTTCACTATGTGAAATTGCCTTTAGTTTAGCATCAGTGTCAAATATGACATTTTCTACGGTCTTCCTCACATATAGTAAAGTTTCTTTAGCTAATAACAGCATCAAGCTTTCTCCTGGGACTCTCTAGAAATTACATTCCAGAATCTACATATGCCTTAGCCAGGCTTGCAGAAGACAGAAAATATAAACTGCTGTATTTGAGTTTATATCTTCTTACAGCAAGTCACTGACAGTGCACCATTTACTATGTGAACCATGTATTGCTGATCTCTATATGCCTTTCAGAAAACAGCAGTCATGCCTATCAGCTCTTACACACTTTTATAGTTAGAACTCCAATTTTTAATTTAGAGTTAGAAAGAATTATAAAATTAGACACTATGGAAAAAAAACCCAAACCAACCCCAAACCAGTAAACAGCAGCATTTGTTTAAACAGTAAAATAATATACTGCAAGTTCTCAGACTCTGTTTTAAAGTACAATCTGTGTTACTTCCTGTTCTTGCTCTCCAAATTACCTTTGGTCACACAGACTATTCAACAGTTTTTATCCTCGTGGTTTACAAGAAATACACCAATGTAGGCCAGTGAACAAAGAAAAGTCTGGTATATATGACATGCATAAAGCAATTATATTTTGTACATGTAGTTGTCTTGTTTACCCTGTGGCAGTGAAAGCTGTAGACTACTCAGTGGATGCCACCACTCTGAAGGAACCAACATACCGAGGGAAGGGATTCTGTAAGTACATGAAATATTTTACACTGAATTTGTTCAGTATATAAAAAGGCTTTTTTCTAAAATATCACTGCGCAAAATCAGTCTGGGAATATGCAAGACAAAGCTTGCCTTTTCCTTTTTCTTTATTATTGAAAAATCTCAATACCTAAACAGCATCTTAAATTAAAACTGTGCAAACTCACTGACAAGTTACACTTTGAACGTTTTTAATGCAAAGCTTAATTTGAAGATGAGGTTGCAGTACAGCACTGCAACTGAAAATTGCTTAACAATACCATTGATGTATGAGCCATAAAAAACCTTGCTAAGCTGTCCCTGCAGAACTCAGAGTAATAAAAAGGTGTTCTTTTGCACTGAGGTGAACAGACATGGTTGACTGCATCTAGGGAGCTGTACTGTTAAATGAGAAAGTGCCATTTCTTTCCTGTCAGTACAGACCAATTTAAGACACTCACAGATTTAGTTAGCACAGAGTCCAGGATTTAATGAAATATACACATAACAGCAAACAAAACACAACTATATTCAAAGCGTTCAGTCAGATTGTGCGCAGAATTCATCTTACATCTGTGACAGATGTGGGAAAAAAACTAGAAACTTTTTCAGTCTCACTCCTAATTTTCAGAGAAACAATAAAATAGCTGAATGGAAAAGGTCTAAATTATCTTACATTTATTCCTTTAAAAGTATCTAGAAATGTATTTCTATCCACATCTAACTGGTGATGATACAGGTTGTTTTTTTCTCCAATTTCATTTTGGCTTTAATATCAACCAACAGGTTAAGTTTACAAAACCTTGAACTACCAGCTGAGTGTCATATCTCTATTGTGAGCTGATGATGCTTCTCCAGATGAATCTTTCAAGAGGTATGGAGACACGCAATTGCAGTGAATTGACAGGGAAGCTGATTCTCACTTGAGAGATCCTCGCATAGGTTGATTAAATCACACAAAATTGATTCACAATTTATGCAGCTACACCTGTGTCTTTTCATACCAACAGTTTCAGAGAGCAGTGAAAGTTGCTGTCTAAACTACATGCAACCTAATCTGTCAACATGTGTTTACTAACACAACTGTCATTACATTAGAAGCTACAGTAACTCAGAACTCATTTCAGAAGATGTGTTACTGTTAGTTTCGCCAAGGATTTCTACTTTAAAAAAAAAAACATAAAAATATTCCCGATTTCCATAGTTAACCTATCATTAAATTCTGGATTTCTGGAGTAACAAATCTCACTATGGAGATTTTTAGTTTCCTTTATATGAATGTTTAAGAGTCATCAATTTCTGTAGTTGTTTTCAATATGAGCACTTATAACAAAAGATCTGGCAAAAATCTCAAAACTACTTCCAAAACAGCCTTATTGATCCACATGTCAGTTCAGTCTAGCTTTTGCAATATTAAAGGTATTTGACTAAAAGCACAGTGACAGATGTTATTCCATTTTGAAAGTTCCAATATTAATTAATACATGATAGAATTAAGATGAAGTTTGCTATGTCTTGGTTTCCTGATAGAAACATATGAGAATTTTGTTTCAGAAATGTCCGATTCAAACAGTACACACTATTCTCAAATGTTTTACACATTCTATAGCTCAAATCAAAACATGGACAGTCCTTTTGTTCAGCGCAAAAAAAGAAACTACAACTTTTCAATGGCAATTTTACTGCAAACAACAAATGGAACAGTGCCTTCATACTAATTGTCTACTCAACTTTCACCCCATCTCAACTTAGTGAGTATCTTTCTGTTGCCTATTTAAAATTCACTTCTTGGAGCTGCTTTTATCTGAAACCGTCTTTTCTCCTCAGAAAATATTCTACACATACACATTATGGCCACCTTCCAGCCCTGAGCTGCTCCATCTCCACTTATTTACACTGATGTGCAAGCTTAGCACTCTGCATCAGCATGTTTCCTGCCATTCTCACTATTTGCCTAGATATTGCATATACTGAATTTTTTTCTAGGTCTTGTATTCTGGTTACATGTTTCACAAATTCTTTTCTACAACTTTCCTGTAGTACAGCATCTTCAAACATCAACTGACAGTCTTCCTGAGATTCCCACTACCTCCATTCAAGTTCTGCAAGTTACTGCTTTCTGGGACTGTCAAATAAGAACAGGCCCTTCTCATGCCAATCAAGAATGCTGCTGCAGAGAATAATTTCAAGATCTGATGATGTTATTCTCAGTATTTGTTTTTACTTTCTCTGCTGCCTCCTATATGAATCCGCTTTTAAGCTACACCCGAAGCCAAGGCTGGATATTTGCATCTTGGCATTTCTCATATTCAGCTGAAATAGTAATGGTCACAAGACTTCTCTCTAATGCTCGTACACACTATTTGTTGCATATTTGCTTGTTTGTCCCATCTTCTCCACTATCCCTCAGATTTCCCTGATGGTCTCTTGTGCTTGTTGAGCAGACTTCTAAATTTATTTATTTTAAAAATCCTTTCTTAAAACTGTCATTTACTTCACCTACTACCTAGGTTAGGGTTCCACCACGTAAAAAAATGGAACTGAAGATGAAACATCATGTTTGAGATTGTGAGGAGGCTCTAGAACTGTGGAAAGACATATAGAATCGTATAATAGTTAGGGTTGGAAAGAACCTTAAGATCATCTAGTTCCAGCCCCCCTGCCATAGGCAGGGACACCTCACACTAAACCATGCCACCCAAGGCTCTGTCCAATCTGGCCTTGAACACCGCCAGGGATGGAGCATTCACACCTTCCTTGGGCAACCCATTCCAGTGCTTCACCACCCTCACAGTAAAGAATTTCTTCCTTACATCTAAACTGAACTTCCCCCATTTAAGTTTTAACCCCTTACCCCTTGTCCTCTCACTACAGTCCCTCATGAAGAGTCCCTCCCCAGCATTCTTATAGGCCCCCTTTAGATACTGGAAGGCTGCTATGAGGTCTCCATGCAGCCTTCTCTTCTCCAGGCTGAACAGCCCCAACTTTCTCACCCTGTCTTCATACAGGAAGTGGTCCAGCCCCCCCATTATCCTCGTGGCCCTCCTCTGGACTTGTTCTAACAGTTCCATGTCCTTCTTATGTTGAGGACACCACAACTGCACACAATACTCCAAGTGAGGTCTCACAGGAGCAGAGTAGAGGGGCAGGATCACCTCCTTCAACCTGCTGGTCACACTCCTTGTGATGCAGCCCAGGAGATGGTTGGCTTTCTGGGTTGCAAGTGCACACTGCCGGCTCATGTTCATTTTCTCATCAACCAACACCTCCAGGTCTTTCTCCACAGGGCTGCTCTGAATCTCTTCTGTGCCTAACCTGGAGATGTGCCTGGGATTGCACTGACCCAGGTGTAGGACCCTGCACTTGTCATGGTTAAACTTCATACAGTTGGCATCAGCCCACCTCACAAGTGTGTCAAGGTCCCTCTGAATGGTATTCCTTCCCTCCAGCATATCAACCAAACCACAGAGCTTGGTGTCATTGGCAAACTTGCTGAGGGCGCACTCAATCCCACTGTCCATGTCACCGACAAAGATGTTGAACAAGACCGGTCCCAACACCGATCCCTGAGGGACACCACTCATTACTGGTCTCCAGCTGGACATTGAGACATTGACCACAACTCTTTGCGTGTGGCCATCCAGCCAGTTCTTTATCCACTGAGTGGTCCATCCATCAAATTGATGTCTCTCCAATTTAGAGACAAGGATGTCATGCAAGACAGTGTCAAATGCTTTGCACAAGTCCAGGTAGATGACATCAACTGCTCTACCCCTGTCCATCAGTTCCATAGCCCCATCATGGAAGGCCACCAAATTGGTCAGGCAAGATTTCCCCTTAGTGAAGCCATGCTGGCTGTCACCAACCACCTTGTTGTTTTTCATGTGCCTTAGCATGCCTTCCAGGAGAATCCGCTCCAAGATTTTGCCAGACACAGAGGTGAGGCTGACTGGTCTGTAGTTCCCTGGCTCATCCATTTTCCCCTTCTTGAAAATGGGGGTTATATTTCCCTTTTCCTAGTTGTCAGGAACTTCCCCTGACTGCCATGATATTTCCTAAATTGTATAAATATATACAATGACTATCTTTAGAAGAATAAAGCAGAACAATTTTAACCATCTTTAGAAGTAAAGATCTTTATACCAATACCATCAAAATGCTCAAAAATTTGGTCCAGCATAACTTATCTCCCTCCTTATATACCTGAAATACTTACAACATTTTTTAGTTTGAAGACGGTTGTTACTACTAGTTAAAACATAGATAACATATGAAAAAAAATATATATAAAAAAACCCCAACAACAGTGAAACAGTATTATCCCAGATACAATGCCAATGAGCAATAAAGTTCTTTACACACAAAGCCCACTTGGTTAGACTGTGAAGAGTTTATAACAAATCTGGCTGCTTGCAGATATTTCGAAACATTACAGCAAAATCTGCCTTCAAAGGCAGGTACTAAAAAAAATGAAATTTGACTTCTGTACCAAAGTAACTTATTCTGTATCAAAGTAGCATCGCTGTAAAATTACCATATGTATCTGCTGCATGTAAGCAATTATGATGTGAATTTTTCACAAATATTTCAGCATTCCAGTGTGACATAGTAATTAATGACATTCAAAATGCCAGACTGGCAACATGTATTTTATCAACATAGCTTAATAGAAAACTCACTAATGTTTTTTCCCACAACTTCTTTGAAAAATGCAGTCCTGTTTATAAGGAATAAAAGCAGAAAGGTACCTGTTCCAGTAGCTCCAAAACTGGTCCTGCAAGTAGGCTTGGTGGCTACTTTCATCACCGAATGAGGCTTTGCTTTCAATCCAGTGAATTATGTGTCCTTCAACAGCTAGGGTGACATCAGAAAATAAACAGAACTCTTAAAATCACACTCAGCAGCCTGGAAGAATGTGTTTGGGAGTATCTTATTTACCCTCTCAATCTACCACGTAATTCATTATTGCAACAGAGTTGTGTATTTATAAAAAATATCTTTCAAATAAGCACAGGACATTTTTTTAAAAATTATCTATTTCAATGGATAATTATAGCAGTTTAATTAGACCCTGTTTCGGATATTTGCATTTATTCTAACACAAACCAAATATAAAGGGAAAGAGACTAGACCAACATGCAATTGCGTTGTACTTTTATCCTTACTTTGCTAGAAAGGAGTTGTCACGTAAGGAACTGAAAACTTCTGGTGAATAACAAGAACAGTTAGCTAAGGTGCTAAAACCAGCAAATTCTCATTAATTAAGAGTAGAAGGTGTGAGAATGGCAAGGAAGTTTATCATAGATATAATCTCCTTCCTTAGCTTTGCAAAACCAGTAATGCTTCACCCAGAAAGAAGCTAGGAATAAGAAGGCTTATGTGTAAAAATGTGATTCTGAATTTCTGTTTCAGTCTGTGGGATTTGCTCTGGTTCACATCTTTCCTCACTGCTAGTAGAAGTGAATTTCTCATGCTAATAAAAATCTTTTTTTATAAAGTCCTTTCTAAAGTTCACAACCTAATTTTGCAGGAGAAATCATGAAACTCACTCTAAAAAAGAAAATCATTCTTTCCCTAATGTAATGTTGGGTATGATTACTGAGGTCTTTAAAAATGTTTCCTTTATTTTGAGTTGCCTATAGTATCCACGGTCATGATGTCTTGGCCTAAGTTTGACCTTGGATGAAGTACTCAACTGGCATCTCAGAGCATGCCATCTCAGAAACACAATACAGAAAGATTAGAAGAAGCTGTGGCAACACACAGTTTACAGCAGACTGTAAAATTACTTAGGAAATATGGGTAAATACTACAGGAAGCCACCACACAAAGCTCCTCATGCCACCACTACCGTGCTAGCAGTAACCAAGTTAACTTGTGTAGGCCTGTACTACTACACCCTTCCCCCACTCCCAATACTCCCCAGTACCTTTAGACCCCAGGAGATCTAACAGCTCAGGCATAAACTGTGTAGTCAGTTGAGAAGCAATTTGTAAGAAACATTTGCCTTTCCTAGCAGGTAGTGAGTCATGAAGAAGAGAAGGCAAGAACGGACATACATTAGTTCAAACTGGACAACAGGCAGAAAATTATCCCTTGTCAATCTCAAGTGACTAAAATAATGTTGGAAAAGTAAAACACTAGCACTGTTTTAATTTTTAGAGACAAATCCACTCAAATAAATTAATGGCTACTTTTAACCTTATTTCTAATTTCTTATTTCTACAAACCTAAGACTTCCTCTGGGTGTTTCCCAGTTTCCCTTCTCAAGCACTAAAAATATTACCTACACCTAGTTGCTTTCCTAGTTCCATTTAATCAGGCTCCTGGATAGGATATAATCTTACATGTTTCCAGTATAGAAGTGAGTATCCTGATATCAAGTATGTATTGTGTATATTGTAGTCCACACTACTGTGGAAACTTACCAATGTATGTAAATACCTGAAAGGCAGGTGTTAATAAGAGGGAACAAGGCTCTTCTCAGTCATGCCCAGTGGCAGGACCAGAGGCAGCTGGCACAAACTGAAACATGGGAGGGTCTATCTGAACATCAGGAACCACTTTTTCACTGTGAGGGTAATTGAGCACTGGCACAGGCTACCCAGAGAAGTTGTGGAGTCTCAGTCCTTGGAGGTATTCAAAAGCCATCTGGACATGCTTGAGCACAGATGACCACCAAGAGATGCCTCCCAGCCTCAGCCATTTTGTGATACTGTAATTTCAAAATCTTCCCTGCTAACTTTAGACTGGATAAACAACAACTGTTCCTCATATCCTTGGGTCCTTGGTAGCTTTCTGAGACCCTCCACAAATAAGAATTATGGAAGTGAAGTAGTAGAAGATAACTGAAAACTCTTCAGGTGTGGCTTGACAACTGTCTGTGAATTGCAGATCATTAGGATACCAAAGCTCACTGTTTCAAATATAGAGTGCTTTAGCTACAAAGGTATTTTTTGTTTTGTACATATAACCTCTTCTTAACATCAGTACCATTTTTCTTTTCTGGAAACATGACTACAGATGCAAACATCATTGAGCTAAGGAAAGTCTTTAAAACTTTTCAGAAGACTCTCATATACATAGTTGTTCATCTATTAAATAACAGACTATTGTGCTGAAAGATAGTATCTCAAGCACTTCTGAGTAGTGAAACATTTTATAGTACACACTTCAGTTCCTTATACCAGTGTACAAATCAGTTAGCAAGAATTCCAACTGCTGTCAATATGAAAAACAAGAAGCTAGTCACATATATGACTTTCACATGCTGCTTTCAGCCGCCTTGCTTTCTCTGTCAGACACCTGCATTGACAGGTGCTGTGTACTATGGAGGCAAAGTCGTCATCTTTTGGCATGAAAGTCAATTTACAAAAGGTGATTAATAATTCTTTACACTTAGACAGCATTGATGCTTTTTCTTCCATGGCTCAGCCACTAGGTCAGCTGTTTACCTTCTTGCATGGCCTCAAGACCAGAAAAGGTAGATGAGCTTTGCCATGACCTTTATACCTACTTTTATTCCTTCTTGCTTCTTGCTACATGGGATTAAAAAAAAAAAGAGAGAACCGCAGAGATGTATTTAGATGCAAAGTGATGGCAAGAGAATAATGGCACTACAACAAATCGTCATGCAATGTCCGATAGGTGTAATGGTAATACTCTACACCGCCTTGATTTGGTCTAGAAGTCTAAAACATTTACAGGCATTTCAGAGTTCAGTTCAGAAAGACAGTGAGCAGAGCAGTTTAGAGGGAGCAGGTGTCTGGGGGTTCTTACAGTTCCTTGGTTTTCTTTTTGTGATAATGAGACAAAAACATGCAGCAACCAAAGAGGAAGCACTGGTAATACTACTTATGAGCAAACCTCTCTGACCCAAGCTAGAAGTTCATAAAATTATTAGGTAACTACTGAAAAAAAGCCCCCTAATTTGTAGTATCCTTTAATATACAGCTGTATAGCTGTAAAGTATAGCTGTAATATTTTAGCATGCGTGCTTCTACTCAAAATGAAACAATAGCAATTCTTTGAAAGACTTACCTACTGGCACTTCTAAAATGAAGTCTGGTGTTTTGTCATAACCCTTTGCACGAAGCTGATCTTCAGCTATACATACAGAATAAGAACTATTGTTTATAAAACTCTTCTATTAAAGTAGACAGCAGCATAATTATTTTTATTTTAAATAAGAGTGCAAGAATTACTAATGCAGTCATACATATCTTTCTTATGCATGCAATGCTGTGTCAGATTAAATGAACCTTTGTAGAAAACCTGAAGCATGGATATAAAAATGCTTCTTTGTCATCCCTGCATTTTTATGTCTTCATTATAAACATCATTAATTCAAGCTGTCATACAGTATTTTATAACCCCCAAATATTCAAAATAAAGAAGTCTATTTGCCGACTGAAAAAAGAGTCTCCCCAAATTGGGAAGCATTAAGATTAATCCTATCAACACCACAAATGTAGATATACTGTAGCTGCCTTCTTGGTTTTATTTTAATGTTAGCATAAAGTTAAAAAAAGAACAGGAAAATCCTTTTCTTCCAGAAATTTATGAGAGAAGCCACAATTTTAGTTTCTCTTGCACCCTGCAATCTATAGATTTTTTTCAATTTCAGAACATACAAAGACCTAGAAATTCTGCTAACATAAACTATACAACTCTATTGCTTATAAATATTAGAGCTGAATACTCCAAGAAACAATAACGACTGAGCAAGATAAAACTGAAAAAGACAAAAAATGCTCCCTTAAAAAAGAAAAAAAAGAAAACCCAGGCAAGCCCTTAATATTGCCCTTAATATTTTCTAAACTATTGTCCTTGATTTCTGATACCATTACACTGGTATTTCTGAAACACCATTTCTCCATTAGAATTTGGAGTGACCTGGTCATTCAATTCCAGGCATGGCTTTCTGTCTTCACCCAAGCTCAACTAATGGCACTACCTAGTAACAAGTAAGGCTGTGTAGACCCTTAACACCTACTGGGCTGTTGACATTGTCATGCATCCCATTCGCCTTTCTACATCACCTTTGATTAAAATTAATGGTCCATTCTCACTGTTGGGTAGCTTATTTCCAATCCATTTATCAGGTTAGGACAGTAGTTTCATGGCCAATATTCAGAACTCAGTTTTTGAATACTTTGTGAATATCCTGAAAGGTCAGCAGTTTGAGTCCAAGTAACATTTTAATGACAAGAAAAACATACAATCTTAGAAATCCAAGTATTCTAAAAATTTGATTAAAAAAAATTCCACTTTTATCCAAATCTATTTAACTGTAGGCTGCTCTTAATTGTTTGAAACAGTATAGAAAAGACAACAGGATGTTCCAGATGAAGTTTTCATTGTTTAAGAAGACACAAATAGCAATAGAAAGTTCAGTATTTTTCTTTCATATCTAACAAATGCCAGTATCAGAAATTCAGGGAAATGTAACTTAAAAGAACCCACTGAAAGCCAGGAAGGGGTAAACATTTCCTGATAAGTCAACTTGGCAAGTCTCAGAACTGGAGTGTGCATCAGCATTATTTTCAGTATTCTTCTGCAGATTCTTTTTTCAAGGCTACTTGATTACTTTTAAAATCATAGAATTATAGAATCATAGAAATCATTCTGTCAAAATCAGATTGTGTGATACTAACACATGGCTTGAAAAATAACATGTTTTTTGCTTTAAGCCTGTTTCTGAAAGTTTTCACTTGATTTCTCCTGATATTCTGTGCTGTGAATAGCATTACAAAATAAATTTTAAACCCATGTTTATTATTGATGTAAATTGTCTATCATGTGTAGGAACACAATTATAGATTACTATTTCTTTAAGTGTTTTGAAGCTTTATAAATTTGGCAGGGGGAGGGAGGGGAGGAGAGGGGAAAGAGTTACAGAAACTCCCCACAATCACCATAAACTTCTTTTTTTCTTTTTAACTGAAACCCCACCAAAAGAGAAGCTCTAGCTTTTCAGCCCAGTTATGCTTCAGATTTGTCCAGAAGCTATAGAGGTAGCATTCTGCACCTTAAAAGAGATCTTTCAGCTTTTGCATGGGTTGAGAGAATAATTTAACAGTTGATTGAAAGGCAGCCCGCAACAGCTTTGACAGTTATATTTATGCATCCTGAGATTTAAAAATTACATTGAAACAGCATTACTAAGTAGTTTTCTACAGATTCCCCATTAATTTAGATTTCTAACAAAACTGCAACTTCATCTTTACCATAACTTCACACTCAATCATAACCATTTAACACATCATTGTTCTTACACTAGTCTCTGGATATAACAAAGAAACCAAACATTCTTCTGTTGGTGCATGAATGAGTAGCAACCACAAATTTAAGATAACAGCAGAAAACACCGACCAGATTCCATGATTTATATCCAGGCTACTACTGAAGGACATAGTGGGAACCAAAGGAGGATAAGATTCCAAAGGTCAGTACCTCCCCATACAACTAAAAGCTTTACTAATATATTCATGGCAAAGGTACAAACCCATAAAGATCCTACATAGAACCTAGAAATTCCTGGCATTTCAGTATGGCAAGTGAAACTGTTCACCCGTTTTGAGAGAATACTTCCACTGATCACTTTAATCCCAAGGAAAGTGATAAAGATTTGAGAGCTGTGTTTTTGTTGAAGAAAGGACATAGTATATGATGTGGTTCTCATGAACAGTAGATTAACAAAAAGCGAACCCTGTTTATACAGGTTTCAAATCAATTTCTGGTGAATCTGAAAGTGTTACTTCTGATCTGTAGGCTCTGAAAGCTAACTGCTCTCGAAACAGATAAATTATGTCCTGGAACTGAAAAGCTGTTTCATGCTCCAAGACAATACTGGGGCGATTTATACTCACCTTGTCCTTAGACTCTCTGTTGTTCAGGTGAACAGAGCTGATATAAACCCCTTACTATTCTTGAGGAATAGTAAACTAATATGGAAACTGCAGAATTCAGTTTTTGTAACACATGTTAAAAAGTAATAGAATTGCAAGTATAGCAATCTAAACCCTAGGTCATCTTCAAAACTGGAATGCAGTCTTCCTTAGAGCCTAACAAAGCCTGAATTTGTTGACCTATAGGAAATACTGTCATCTCTTCTGTTTTGCTGAAGTTATCTTCAAGCAGTTTTGGAAGTAATTTTTAAAAAAGGAAAGATTTTCATATGAGGGATTAAGCAGGGTTAATCTTGCACATACTAAGGAAATGTTTTGTTGTGTTTTTTTTTAACACCTAGAACCTTAAAAGACACATGCAATGGACAGAAATAATAAATACACCCATCTAACAGATCTTAAATCATGACTAAACAGTATTTTACTATGCATAAAATCTAAACAATTAAGCTCTCTCATTTTCTCATTTATATATTTCTGTTCTAATGAGTTAATCCACTCTAGATACTTTGACAACACAAATTTCTTAAAGCTTATTTTTAAAGGGAAACCTGATGCTTATCCAAGGTCATGAAACATTAAAATTTAAACCTGATTTGTGCAGGACACAAGCTTGCACAAGCCAAATAAAATGATAATCACGGGGTTGAGGATCCATTTGTGAGTCATCTAGTCCATTCCCTTGTATTGTGACAGGATTGATTTCATTACCAGCTTTGATGGATGAATGTCAAGTCTAGCCTTGAATTTTTCATTGAAGGTGATTCCATAACCTTCCCTGGCAGTTTGTTTTATACTTACTGCTCCTAGAACTGTTTAGTATTTTAACTCATCATCATCTCTGCAATTACAGCGTAAGCCTATTACCTGTACCTCTGCTCTTATAGCCAAGTAACTACTTCCTCACATTTTCACAGTCTCATCTGCAGGTTTGTATGCAATACGTATTTCTGTCTTTTTTTTCATTTTTTCTCTAAAATAAAAGAGCACACTAACTCTGTTCTTTAATTACATGGGCAAATCTTTTAAAAACCTTAATAGTCATTCTAATTTTTTAAATCTATTTAAAGTTTCCAAAATATTAACCTGAACCTAGATTTAGGAAAGATCCCAGTTTCTGATAAAACCAGCAAAATTCTCTGATCACACAAATTTAGTGCAACCTTAACAAAAGACAGCATTTCACTTTGCTGTTGTCTCATCATATAAGAAGTCCAAGATTTAAGAAGTCACTGTTAAATTTATTATCACAATAAGAGAAATGATGCTTTAAATACTAATCTTTGTTTTAATGGCACTCATGTACAAGAAACATAGTGCAGGCTAAAAGAAAAAAAAAATGAAAATAACTTCCTAATTAACCCTTAAAATGATTTTAAATATAGGGATTGTCCAATGAGTACTTGCATTGGTTAGTAGGCAGGGGGCAAAAATTCAGCAGAAATTGCACAGAAAGCTAAATGAGTGAATACTCTCACAGTTCTTTAATACATAAAGCATTTTGAAGTTAATATTTCTTATGCTTCCTCCTAAGTCTCATAAGGCCTCGATTATGGCTAATATCTCATAACACCAAAAGTAATACTGCAGCAGATATTAAAGCATTTTTTTCAGCTACTTATTCTATAAAATATTAATTGCAAGCCTGTGCATGTGCTGTATATAGAGGGTATTAGGTAACTGAGTTCCTGCTCAGTTCTAAATCAATAAAAGATAACATGTACAGCATCAATCATTTCTTACTCTTCCTTTACTACCTAATACAAAGAGTGTTGAGGCTTATTTTTTTCTTAGGTAAACAGTCACTGAAATCTTTGAAGTTAAGAATTTGCTGGCTATCCCCTACTACAAATTCTTACCTATGAAAGAGAGATTTTTTTCCAAAAGCATTTCTCGCAGCAAGACTTCATGCTCATGCCCAATAGCGCTGATAGTTTTAGATTAAGAAATGGAAGAACCAACTTCAGAAAAACATCACAGGTAAAGTAATTAATGATAAAATACATTTGCCTTCATCTGCATTTGAAAAGTGAACAACGATTTGAACTCTTAGCTTTTAAATACCTTACAGGGACTTTCAGAAGCATTTAGCACTTTGTGAAAATTAGACTACTGTATCATCAGCATACATTTTACAAAAATAAGACCAATAAGATCATATTTATCCAGTATAAATAAGGGTAATATTTCAATTTTTGCTTTATTTCCCTCCCAAATTTAAAAGAAAGTGAGCTTAAAACATGTAATAAAATACCTTTTAATTTGCACTTTACTGACTAGCGTATCAATTCTCTAATTCAGCAAAGAATGAAATAAACTGCTTTTTTCTTTATATTTAGAAATTGATAAGCACCACAGCTATCTGAAACATCTTACTGTAACAAAACATCCTTTTAATTGATTTTTCAGAAGCATGAACTTATGTCAGGGAAGGATGAAATATTTTATAGTGAAGTCCTTTTCACTTCACTGACAGCCTGTTGATCCAATGTGCTATTCTTAGCAACATGTAGAAAAGTCACCACATTAAGTATTTTTAATGTATCCTCCTGGAGGTCAAAGTTCTGTTCTGGAAGCTTTTAAGAAAAATCATACGGAACATCATGATAGAGGACCTCACATTAAAGAGTTAAGTTCCTAACTCTGTTTAGAATTACTTCTGAAAATTTAAACTACAGATCACCTTACATTTAGAGTTAATTACTTAATTTATATCAACACTTTATGCTGAACAGCAAAAATACCGACTGTACGGAATCACTGCATTTACACATACAGTTTTTAGTAGGTGAAACTGTATATTATGTTAAACTCTACTAGCATTTACAGAACAAAAGGGGTAAATGAACAGCAGAAATGTAAGAAAAAAACTGAAAATGGAATTTATAATGCATCGTAAGCAGAAACACTTAGACTTAGTCTATAATAATACCTGTTAGTGATGTATGGCAATGACCATGGGGCAAAACTTGCAAATAACCTCACAAGCCATTTTCTGCTCATGCAATCTAGCAGCCTAGTTTCCCGTAAGCAGCTGAACTATTACTGAAAAATAGCCTCTTGGCATTTACAAAGAGGTTGACTTCATACTTTAGTCCATGCATATACAATTAGATAGTTATATTTAAAATCAATATGCAATCCTTCAGAAGACATTATGCTTTTAAAACCTTAACTTTAAATTGATTTTTAACTATTTTATGCACCTCAAAATTAACATCTAATTCAACAACATACTTGCAGATAATGCACTCGCACAGTTTAGTATTAAACTTTTCAGTACCAAAATGGAATTAAAAAACTCCTCATTATGCTCACTGATGTCACTGCAGAGTCAATAACTTCACTTGAACCAGAATCTGAAGAGGATAGAAAAGACCTTTACAGACTGCAGGCAAGTTATTTTTAAAAACTGTTCATAATTCTACATATTCTGTTACTATTACTTTTAAACATGACACTTTCAGAAGACTATAGCCAGACTGTCATAAAAATATTAATCTTACATTTCTAGATGTGAAAATTAATGATCAACAATCTTTTAAAAAACTGTGATTTATTAGATTAATCCACTGTCATAGAGCTGTGTTTAATGTTGAAGATATTCTTGATGAATACATAAAATTATGATTAAAAGAAAATACAAATATAATTAGAACTTCATCCTGCTCCTGTTAAAGTTAATGGGAGCAGGGCTCAGTCTGTAGTAGAAACCATGCAAGTATTTCTAATGGAAAGAACACATTTTTAACAGGTGAGCACCACGGGTATCACATCTAAAAAAGTGTTGTTTTTCATGCATAACTAAACATCACTGTAGCTGTTCTATCCTGCAACTGTACAGTGAAATCAGGATCTTCCTCCAGACTGTATGCAGAGATTTAAGCAAGGAAACCCTAGGACTTGGGAGCCAATTGTCTTACTAGCTGGCTCAGTGATAGGTCATGATTTTGAAACTGTTCCTTTCATAGGAGACTGAACCAGAAGAGCTACTCATTCAGGACTTCACTGAAGTCTGGTCTCCATGTTAAAACTCCGTCTAATGGAAGGTGTCCCTGCCCATGGCAGAGGAGATGGAACTAGACGATTTTAAGGTCCCTTCCAACCCAAACCATTCTATGATTATATGAAAACAGAGTTGGGGTTGCAGTGATCTTTCCTAACAAATGATACTCTTAGTCTGGAATACTCAGTACCGAGAGAAGTTTCCTCAGGATTCCTACTGGATATTGAGGATCTCTAATTAGCCATTTCAACACTAAAAAAAACAAAACCCAAAACCCAAACCCAACACCCTCAAAATTCAAGTTAAATAGGGTTTTTTCCTACAGCTAGCTTCATTTCCTTTACAAAGAAGAGAAAGTAAAAGAACTGCATGGAATGTCAGTTTCAAAATACTGACTGGTCAATCATATCTGAATTGCACTTGAAAACCTTTCAATTAAAACTCATATTCATAACAAAGCAATGCCATACTGTTAAACACTAACTATGTAACAGAAGTGTTGAGATTGGAAGGTATCTCCAGACCTCATCTAGCCCAACTCCACCACTCAAAGCATTGCTGTCCAGTCTTAATAGAAAACCAGACATGAATTTCAACTAGTCAGAACCAAAGAGGTTCAATCAGGCATATGAATGTGTAGCCACCGAATTGACAACTTCCCATGGTCCATCTGATTTTTGTTAAACAGTGTAAGAGAAAGCTTTGCAGTGATCCTCTAGTTGATTGAATGTAAAACAGAGGAGTATGAAACATGTTTTGTGAAGCAGAACTTTATGTCAGGTTAAAGCTAGACACATCTCTTCAACACAAGCCTAAACTCGTCAATTGTGCACCTAAAATTTTATGGGAAAGGATACTGTTTGATGCAGTCCACCAGTGGTCCATAACAACAGTCATTCACAGTACACTGCAGACAAGAGAAGTAGTATAGTGATGGGCAATGCGAAACCATTATAGTTGAAAAGAATCTTAAAAACAGTAATTACTTTTCTTCAAAAAGGCTATCGATGCTGTTCAGATTTAATCACAGAAATCAAAACCTACATGATTTTATTCACTATAAAAGCAAGCTATTAAAAAGTGAAATGCTCCCCTCACAAATATTGCATTGCCATTTATGGTGCTCCCTGACCTCACTGATAGTTTACGATGACAGTAATTAAATGAGGTTTAAAATCTTTTACTCTGCTAGACAGATAACAGCTCCGCCACAGGAAAAGAGAGAAAAAAAAAATAGAATAAAAAAAAGACAACTGTGATTAATACCTGATAGACTTGATTTGCCAGAACTCCATCTGGAATCTGAGAAGGGTCCCGTAGCATACTATTAATAAGTGTTTTGGAGGCTAAAGAAATAAGGGATTAAAACATACAAAAACCTGTTAACTCAGTTATCCACTTGGCAGGAAGAGAGACACACTTTTGTAAAAAGAATACATTAATGATGTAGATAATTTTAAAAATTATCAAACCAGCAACTACAAACTTTGTAGCTACTTAACCCATTCTGATACAACTAAAAGGCCTTGAAACACCAAAGGATTGTATTAGCACAGGGTGAAAGCAGGTCCTTGTCTACTTAATCAGTTTTACATGACATTTTGTGCTTCAAAAGCATCTTGCAGCTCCTAATGAAAGTGCTCAGTATAAAGAAAATGTAACCCAATAGAACAACCATAGCCTATGAGAACTTAAGGAAGAAAGTATGCAAAAATTCAAAATAGCCTCTAAAAACAATGTTTAGTCTGAACAATTGTAAGCACTTTATGACTTGATGATTCCAATTTAGTAGTTTTCAAATTTATTTATTTATTTACTCATTCAGTGTTGACACATTTATCTCACTGTACTTAAAAGCTGGTCAAAGGCCTTTTGTGCTATTTTCAAATGTATAAGAGACAAAAGAAATCAGAAGTGAATTTAGGAATATTTATCAGTCTTTCATTCACTGAGACTGATACAACAACAACAAAAAAAAACAGCCGCAAATCAGGAGATGCCTTTAGATTATTTTCAAATACATCTTGCAAGCACAGGCATTGTTATCTCTCCAGATGCTTAATTTGGGTATTTGCATACAGCAGTTAATTACTAATAGAGGTGGAAAAACTATTCTAGAAAAATGCCCTCTAAAAAAATTCACACATTTAATTTTATGATTTCTTAGAGAAAAAACAACACTGCTACACAAGCATAAGATGCCTCCTTCCTGGGAAAAACTGCTGACAGAGTTCAGCTGGTGGGTATATTTGTACCACTGAATCCATAAATGTAGACTAGGCTTGAGACTAGCAAGGTTCGTGCTTTGCCAAAGATTTCCTGTGTTACTTCAGGCAAATTCCTTTAACCTGGGTGTGCTTCACTTGTGTAAACATAGTGAAAAACTGCTCTCCCTGTTCTTAATTTTTCTTTTGCCCCAACGGAGGGCCAAAGCTTTGTTACTCTCTTCAATGACTGAACTGAAAGTCTCAGATATCACTGTGAAAAGGGGTCCTGGAACTGTGACATGAAGGGATCTACCATATAAGCCACAATTCTGCCATGTAAGCAACAGTGTGTAAACACTCTGCTGAAAGCAAAGGAGACTCTCATTTTTATATTCTCCCTGAATGTTGTCTCCTAAAAGCATCACAGTTAATTGAAAGTAGCATTCTCAAGAAAATACTTTGTTTAGAAAACTATACTGTAATGCAAAGGAATATACAAACCAAAATTAGTTTAAAGGCTTTGCAAGAGCTACAAAGATTGCATCATCACAGGCAGAAGCAAAAGTTCCTGCAAATATTTTAAAAAGAATGATATACTAAACCGCTATGAAAACACTTTCAACATACAACATAAAGTACATATAAAACACTTCCAGATTCATCACGGCATATTACGTATTTGAATCTTATACACCTCATGTGAAATGAGCATTTCTTTTGTAAGTGATAGTAAGAATAAACAGACATTTTACTTTAGCTTTTGTACACTGTTAAAAATGCATTTTGTACACAGGATGAAAACTTTGAAAATATGAATCAGAAGGCAATGTATATATTTACTTTATTAACACTAAAAATGAAAATAGTATTTTTTTAGGAGGTAGCAATAATACATAAGTAACAGTTTGTCAATAGCGAGGTTGATCGAATGGTAGACTAATGAAGATTGTAACTGAGGAAGACTGAAGATTCACTGTTTTCAAGGGCTACTGATTTAAGTATTATGACTTGATTATGAATAAAGTAAGCTATTTTATGACTGATGAATAAACCAGCAAAACCCCACAGATTCATATTACGGAAATGTTTAACTGGACACTACTTTGAGTAATGAGCTACAGGTGCAAAATAAATATCCTGTATTTCTGAGACTGCCAACTTCAGTTTCCCAATGGAGGTTACCAGACTTTCTATTCTTTACCTGTATCGGAGTAATAATGAATTGACATAGTGAATTTTATATCATGCTGATGTCATACTGGTTCTACAAGTTTTTAAATTAAGCCTTTAGCAGAAAAGGCATCAGATGAACCTGAATGCTACACTAGCTTTTAATATATTATCTTTCTTGCTTATATAAACATTATCTACTTATGTCCTGCAAAATTAAAAAAAAAACCAACAAACAACTTCATATTTCTAATTTTGTATCATCTATCCAACTAAGAAAAATTAATTCTGTTTTCAGGAAAGCCAGTTACTGCAGTGGCAGCACACCAACAGGCTGATGTGTAAAAGCCAAAATGGTGCAGAAATGCTAAGGTTTTTATATAAACAATACCAGTCAGAAAATAAAGTCTATTGAAACACTGTTCATGCATAGATCTCCTCCATTTAAACAAAAGCACATCACCTGCTCTTCTTACTCAAGCTTCTGTGCTGCTTCTAGTTGTGGTCAAGCTGAATAATCAGGGGAACATCATGAAGAAAGGCAGGATGTAACATACATTTCTTTCAAATGAAGAAATTACTTCCATTTGTATTGCATTTATGCAAACATTAAAGTAGTAATTTCATTAAATCTTTGCAGACTTTAGCAGAAATAACCATACCACACCTAAGAAAATTAAATCCATGTAAGGAAAACTTCGGTACATGTCGTAGTCTTCAAAGTAGATAAAGAACACTTCATATTTACATTTTAATACAGCTGCAGTACAGCATTAAGGTTACTGTGATGGCCT
>CM029924.1:25291954-25301954 GCA_017639245.1 Myiopsitta monachus
ATTAAAATATTTCTGACATACATTCTGCCCCTGCATAAAGCTACAGAGCAAAACTCAGTGTGCGAACAATGGCAAAATCCTTATTACTTCAATGGAGCACGATATAGTATTCAGTCAAAATACAGGAATGTCAGAAATACTAAAAAATACCTATGAACATCCTGAAATGCTGGAAATTGAAGAGGAAGGGATGATAATTAAATTTGGTATACTGACAGCAATTTGACATTTTAAAATATCTCATTTGGGTCAAACAAAATTAATGTTTAATGTTTGTCAGTTTCACATTCAACTGACTAGTTCTACTTTTTAATTAAGTGCATTATGTTCTACAGCAAATGTTTGTTGGTGGTTTTTTTTTTTTTGCATTTTGTTTTTTTTTCTGTTTTTTTGGGGCTTTTTTTTGAAAGTCTTATAGAGGTAGGCTTTGGAGCGCTTAAGTTAGTTGAGTAAGGTATAGAGAAAAAAACTCAGAGAAAATGGATTAAATAGAATGAAATCAATGTTATCCATAGGTGGAAATACATCTAATATTCCTATTTTCTATGACATTTCTTGGGTCTTTCAAATTAAGTATAAAAAACTCTTTATTTTTTACTTTTAATCATTTGTGCTTCCAAAAGCTGCAATTTTAAATATTATGAGCAAACAATTTTGACATATTTTGTTTCAATTCCAAAATTTCTCTGATCCTGTTCGTTACACATGAACTGCTATCTTCAAGTGGTTGCACATGGACATTCTCCCAGGTTAAAAAAGTTGCACCTTCCAGCAAATACTGGGTCAGGAATGAGAAATCAGATTGGTAATTTCACGGTCACCAGTTTCCTTTTATTGTTCTTGAACAGAACTTAAATTCCTTAAATCACTCATCAAAATTCTACCAGCAGAGGGGAGCTCACAGGTCAGTCAGAGCTATCATCCCACTCACTAGATGATGAAGTAGAAAGCTCAGTTTGCAGCAAAGATACTTCTTAAAATTCATCAATTTATAAAGACACTTAAAGCATTCTACAACAGTTTATAAACTAACATTTTACCACAGTTTATAAACTAACATGTTACCACATTTTACAGACTAACATGTTTCAAACATAACAAACAAAAGGCATTGAAAATGCAAAGCCAATAGCAATTCTTTTGCATCCACACGTCACTTTTGTGCATATATTGTTAAACATCCTGGACATGATTTTCACTAAGGTGCAATGATTTTCCATTAATAGGAAAATAAGCTCCTTTAGGTAAGGATTTAATCTTTCATTTATGATCTCCACCTACTTTGAGAAGTTAAACACTAGAAAATAGTAGAAAAAACTTAGAAGGGGGTAAATATTAGTGCCAATTATATACTTAGGTCTAAGTTTGCAGTGATTAGGGAATTATACAATAAAGTCTATATCCAGTAAATTATGTTTTTAATGATCACTCTAACAAGTACTTAAATGACTGTGATACACTAAGAAATGACCAATACCACTGCATAAGGGAAAGTTGAACATCCCTAATCTCACAATTTTTTGACATGCCAAAAAAAATAAAATTGAAGAAAAAAATATTCTTTTACAAAATCTTTGTTAAAGTTCATTAGTAGCAGCTAAGGAAACACACTAGTCACACACAAAGAAAAATCCCAAAGCCCTGTCAATGATCATTCTGAGAACAAGCAGAAATAGATGTCCATTTCTTCACAGCAAAAGTTAACAGTGGCATGACATAAGCTGACACATAATAAATCAGGTTGTTTAAAATGTTTTGTAAGGACCTAACAAAAGTAAGTGATGAGGTTATAGAGGATTCAAATATGTCAAACCCAGGTTATGATCCTGCAGATGCATCTTTGTAAACTAGCACCTGCTGAAAAACTGTAGCTCCACATAGCTGCAAGTTTCAGATGAAGCACATGGTGGTCTTGCATAAGTCTTTACAGAGCTTGGCCCTCATTTAATTAAATGAAAGAAATTTCAGAGCATAAGATTAAGGCTAAATGAATACAAGGCTTCAATAGAAGACTGAGAAAAAGAATTATGTAAGTGAAACATGTGTTTCTTCATTCTGTCTACTGAATCGTTTACCCATCTGAAAAAAACCTAACTGTAAACTGTGCAATTCTTGATACTGACTGCAAGCAAACAGTTCTGTAATGTGGGAGCAGCTAGGGAAAGCACTGAGAAAAAAAGAGAATCAGTCCTGAAGCAGGGAGAAAGAAGAAAGTTCTTCAGAAATGTAGATGAAATTCTGATTTGAGAACTTGAGACAAGCAAGCAAGACTAGAGGCTTGAAGATAAGCTTGGGAGCAATTGTACTACTCAAGATTCAAAATATTAATTAAAAATTATTCTTAAAATGTGTTTCTATTACTTGAACTTTCAGTTCTTAGCTTTCCAAAAGAAAACAACAATCAGGAATAGACACAGTTGCACCTCCTAAACAAAAAAGGGTACTTTACATTGCAACTCCCAGTCTAAAATTAAATCTGAATTATGGGATTACACTGCTGAAAAAGTGAAGAATTTGGGGCTTAGCATTTAGAAATTATACCTTCAGAGACCCTAGAGTCAAGTCCAAGTTAGAAAATATTCCCAAATCACAGCATCCAGTAATATACAGTGGAAGAAACGGGTCAGGTATTTATACATTTTACTAGTCTCTAAATAGGCTAAAACAAGTTTTTTAATTCCCTAATGACTGACTTTAATTAGGATGAAGAAGAAATGACTTGGAAATCCCACAAAACTCCTTATAACTGGCACCTCCTGCCAAGATTCCCCTGGAACCATTACATTCATTTCTGTGAACCTATTTCAAAAACATCTACTGAAAGTATGAGGAATTCAAAGACAGAAAAAAATCAGTGTTGGCCTGAAAAAGACTTATGAAGCTTGGGCAAATTAAATACTTATTTTAGAAGGCTCAAAAAAAAAGGGGGGGCAGTATATAATTAAGTGCGTACTGCAGAGAATTGTTGTCCCCTCACCTGCCACCCCATAAAAATACTGCTTGCCAAACTGCCCTGTCCTATCTACTGTCAAGAACAGGATCCTAGCCTAAGCAAAAATACATAGCTGGTTTTGTCACTTTCTGAAGGACAACACACCTTTACTTACAGCACCTTTACTGTTTTCCTATCTTGCTGTAGGATGGATAGAAGCAACATTTCATCTAGATTGTAATTGTGGGGGACAGAATTGGGAGAAATATATTCTCAGTGAATTTTTTAACCTATCATAACTAGGGCTGCATTCGTAGCTTCAGCAACTGTTATCTAAATTAAACAATTTAATGATTGAGATCATTAATTGAGACGGTATGACAATTATCACATTAATACATGGTATGATTCAGCCAAAAAAAAAAAAAAAGTAATTAAATAATGCTGTGACTGCATGATGGTAAAAACTACCATGTTACCAAAGATCAATTCTGGCACATACTTGAGCAGCAGATGATAAACTAAAAGCATATCTCATCCGATTTTTAAAACAGTTTGAAGGAATCTGAGCTACAACAGCTAGTCACACGCATTGCACAGGGAACAGTGATCTGAAAAGAAGAAATTAATCTATATTCCTCAATACTCTCTTAACCCATCTTCATGGGAAGACTCCAGAAAAAAGGCCTTTTAGCCAAGCAGTGTAAGACCTGTACTTGTCTACTCTGACAGGACTCATGCTTTAAGAAGTTATATGTACTGGGAAGTGTAGAAAGGAAGAACTAGAGATTCTTCTCAACAGCCTATTTGAGACTATGCAGTGAACACAGAGCCCCCACTCCTACCTGCTGCCCATGAAAGGCACATTTCTTTTACTTTGTCCTCTCTAACAAATACAGAACATTTATATATGTATACTGAAACAAAACAAAGCAAAACCCACCAAACCACACTTCACTGCATATGTTTCTCCACCTTGAGAGAAAAAAACAACCAACATAAAAGAGATATGTAATCATATAGCTTTACACACTACAGGAAGGCATTCAGATTAGTAGGATAAATGAAGGATAAGCTCCTATACAGAACAAAGTAAATTGCAGGGAGAAAAGGACTAGATTTTAGTATTTTTTTTAACCACCCCAAACAGGGTTGTTGAGCCACAAAGCATTTTTTTGGAGAGGTATCACTGCAAATTTTATGTGCACAAATAATAGATCAAAGTCAACTAATAAGTCCTTAGAAAGAGTAAGCAATCAGTAAAATAACATGCACATCATGTGGACTGGAAATATATTCCCTATTTCATTGGAGAAAACTATTGGGAATAGTTTTAATTTTTAATTAAGAAGAGTACTATAACCCATTTATTAAATATGTTTTGAATGGCTCCATCGTGAATTAAGGTCAAAATACAATTTCTAAATTCTCAAGCTGTGACGTAAGATTGGCTTTATTGATCTTCAGCATGATTTGTCGGAGCCCCCAATCATTATTTTGACAGTTTTATCATACAGTAATAGACTTCCTTTTAGATAATAACAGTTACTACCTTCAATTTCAGTCTTTTGTAAGACTTTTCCTTAGATAATCACACTTAGATCATGTTTCTTTCTTTAGTCAAACATATACAATAAGCTTTGGATAACAGCAATGATTATTTTAACGCAATAATTTTAAGGCTTACCAAAACAAGTTCAAGGGTTAATTATACAAGACAACTTTCACCTTTAAAATCTGTCGCAAAATTTGTTTTATAGATAATGAGCACCTACTTCAGGGAAACAAAAAGCAGAATACACAATGTTAACAGACCACAAAAGTTACCTGAAGTTGTTAACTTGTACACGTCTTGTGTTTCAATTTACACCTTTTTCTCATCCTACCACCATGTCACTGCTGTCAGCAGCCTTAATGTGTCTTTCTAATAACCTTCCCATAGGTACCAGGAGACTGCTCTTCAGCCCCCCATGAAATCATCTCTCCTCCCAGCTGAACAAGCACCAGTTCCTTCAGCCTCTTCTTGGAGGGTAAGTGTTCCAGCCCATTCACCATCCTGGTGACCCCCCAGTGAACCCTCCTCAGCTGAACAGCATCTCCCTTGTATGCCTGTGGTTTAACACAGAAGCCCAGAGTTGTGTTGTTGCCCTGCAACCATGAAGCAGCATGACTGAGTAGGGCTGCGATTATATGTCTTCCTCTCCTGCCTGAGGGTTCTACATACATTTTTTGACTGTTCTAGCCTACCTAATGTTTAACTATTCATTTAAAAATCAGAAGACGTCTCAGCTGGCAACATTATGCTTTGTTGATGTGCTTATTTTCTTGTGATTTTCAAATAGTGGGTTCCAAGTCTCCTTAGTCAAAGAAGTGATTAAACTCAGGTATTGCTTGCAGGCTTTATCATCTTTCAGAGAAAGGGACCCCAAAAAGAAAGAAAGAAAAAAAGAGCTTTACTTTAGCTAAAAGGTTGGAACACCTAAGCTAAGGAGAGATTTCAGCGTCATGTATCCTACATGGAAAAAAAAAATTCCAAAAGTAGCCCTTACTAAATTGTTTTTCATTGGGTTTTAAATGCTATTTCAACTGCTTTTCAGTGTTTTCTTTGATGTTTTTCATTAGCTGCTCAAGACAGTTCTGAGGGTGTCAAACATTTGGATCTCCCTTTCAGACGACTGCATTTTGTTGTATAGCCAGCTTTTTGACTGAGATGTCTCAGTAACATCCTTCAGGTACTGCATTCAGCACATTTTTTAGCTTTTATGTTTTTTTGCTCAAGCAAAGACATTCAGAAGTAGAGCAAAGTTAAGTCATGCAATGCTTTTTTAGGTCCTTCAATGCAAAGGACATGGACGGTGTAGTTTCAGGACAAAGCTGGTGTCAAGATGTTCCAGGGATTCACTGCTTGTGCTTTAGCAGAGTGCTGCAGTACATGCTAGGGAAATGTTTGAAGAGAAGTTTAAGTTGGTCTGGTTTGCTTTTTTTAAATTGGTTTATCTGCAGTGAAGGGAGTTTTCAGAGAAGACAGCAAGGCCCATTCCACTGCTATTCATAAGTTACACTGAGGTAGCAATATTTACATAGATGCTGGTGACCCTGCTATAGAAAGAATGCATCTCACACTAAAGGATGTTTACCTCCTGTAAGTGTGAAGACATCCATTTCTATAAACAGAAACAACTTACTGTAGTTGTGGGCCATGATCTAAAATCTGAGATGACACTGGTCAAGTAGCTCACTGATGTGCCATGCCCTAACACCAAGCATGCTCCTTGTCTACTTAGGACCCAGGCTTTCTCTAATATAGTCTAGAAAGATGAAGCTGGAATAGTCCAAAGAAAAGTAACTTTTGGGATTTGAAAGCAAAAAGCTTTTCTCAGCAATGCTGGCTCAAGAAAAATTCCCTCCACCATCAATTTATCAGTGTACTACTGTGGTTGCATTCATCAGACATTTATACAGAAATGGGAAGACTGAGCCATGCTCTGTGTTACGGAAAAGCTACTGAATTTCCTCTGAAAAAGTGGACAACAGACTTACAGAGGTTAAAAAGAAAAATTGCCCTCATTTTGCGTTTATCCATTTTTTGTCCTTCTAGCTTAAAGAGGAAGTAGGGAATAAGTACATGTGGATTCAGAATTGTCTAGCACTCATAAATCCATGTCTGTCAAGTGCAAGATTGAATCCCTGTCTTTGCTTTGACATGAGCTCTCTATGGGACTGGGGACAAGTTAATTAACCTGTTTATGGTTCAACTGTTTCATTTGTAAACTGGAAGTAGCAATTGGAGAAAAACTCACACATGGCCAGTGAACAAGCTAGTATTTCAAGATCATCAAGAAGGTGGTGTGTAGTGACTAGAAACCTGGCCATGTCAGCATCATTCACTTCAGTTGTGCATGCTGATCAGAATAAGTGGAAATTAAAGCAAATATTTTTCCCACATACTAAAGAAAGACCAAGGATGCTGACTTCACTAAATAAACATCAGTATTCATGTTGAAAGTATACAGTAAAAGTGGTCACATGAAAACCATTCATTTGCATTGTAGCCTCAGCCTCCTGCTTCTGTAGCACTGTGCTTTCCTCATCCAAGAGTTAAGGGGATGAAAATAAGCTGCTCAAATATATCCAACACTGGAACTCTAGAATGAATCCCATCTCTTCAGCAACTTTCAACTGTAAGAGAAGTTTTCTTTGAATACCAAAGTATGAGACCTATTCTGTAACAGCATTCCTACATGACAAGACTATTATACGACAAATTAAAAAAGCAACTTGTTAACAGTCAATCTAATGGTGGATTAAAAATAGTTCTCCATTCCTAAAATGAGAACAAGTGAAATACTGAGAAGCAGATCAAAAAAACTGGAGTGCACTCTAATTTCAGAGGCAGAATCTAATCTATTGGACACACAAGCAGAGGAATCTTTTGTTTCTGTTTTGAGAATTTGTTTACATTAATACAATAAACCTGCTTTGAAAGCTGTCCCTATAATACTGGCTTTCCATTAAAATCAAGGCAACTAAAGGAGCATAGATGTTTCCCAGTCAAGAAGATACACAGGAATGAGATATATATAAAAAAATATATTTTTTTTTATTCCAGATAGGGAACTTCTACTTCTGGGAGCACAGCTGAAACATCTGGTATACTTCCTATTCCTGCCTTTGTAAAAATATGCTGAAGTATGAGTATGAATTAAAAGAAGGGAAGATGAAGAAATGGAAAAATTCAGAGCAATTTCAAATGCTTGCTTAGAAATACTATCATTGGTCAGTATTAATATTAACACTTCCTAAAGACTCTGTGTTTAATATATGTGCCAATACAAAGAAACTGTAATTTATGCTATTTAATCTTTTTTGAACAGTGAAATCAACTGTCAGTCATTAGAATGTAAACCTAATGGACCACAGTCAGAAATCACCCAACAAAATATTAATTGGCTTGAGGAAAATCTCATCCATGTGGAAAAACACTCTCAAAAAAGTATAACAGAGCATTGCCAAGACCTACCGTGCACCTGTAATTTTTACTAGAAGGCAGCCTACTGCTATTTAAGTTTTTGTGTATTCAGTAGACATAAAGTGAAGATTGTGTTCTATTCAAGACTGTTTTTGCAATCGGCAATATATTGCATTTAGCATTTTCACAGCATGAAAGGCTAGTGATTGGCCCTGTTACATGTCTAGAATTCTTAGGCACACAGCAGATTCTCTTAAATGTGCTGCATTTTTACATAACTCCAGGCTACTAACCTGAAACCAAAACCTTTCTTTTATGGATTCTGCATTAGAATACTTTGATAATTAGTCAATGGTAATACACTTCTGAAAGATGAAGCATATTCCTTCGGTATATATATCAGGTAGAAAACACATTGTAATAAGGAAAAATGTGAAATAAGACTGATTCAAATTTGTATTTTACTTCCTGGAGATTGAAGCAATTTGAGATTCTTGTGTAAGAGCTTCAGCAAGTTGAAAAGAACTTCTAAAAGCTAAGAATGAAACATTTTCTAGCATAGGTGATATAACTTTAAAATTAATTTTATGTATGCTAAGGATTGTTGACAAACAAGGAACTCACATTTAGGTAGTGTTCTCAGAGCAAATAGATTATTTATGTATGATGTGTAAAATACACTAGAAAATTTTGAAGTCAGAGTTTTGAATAAGTGTCTATTATATAAAGTTTCTAAAATTTAATTATTATTGTTACACTGTGCAATACGTAATGCCACAGAATGCTTGTTTTAGAACTGTGTTCTAATTCTTGATTTCCATCTCTGCCTTTACTTGGCAAGCGGACTGTAGATGCGTTTCAGAAATGAAGAAGTGATGGATACTAGCACTGCTCTGCTCAACTTGATCACATAAACTGTACCTCGTTGCTTTTTTAAAAAAAAAACCCAACATTCTGTAGAAAGTTGATTATTCAATACCTAAGAGAAAGTAGAAGAAGGTGGGAGGATATTTTGACCTTATGTTGCCATTATGTTAATAATCAATAGCAGGCAGTTGTACAGAAACTTGACATTGTATTTTACATTATTTTCTAAATGCAAGTAAAAACAGGGCAGAAAAGGTGAGATTAAAAAAATGTGTAAGTTTTTGCACTTTTTCTTCTTTACAGAGTTGTGATTAAGAATTTCTATTCCTGTTTAACATCTTTACCAATGATCTGGAGAATACAAAAGAATTTATCTTCCTCCAGTTCACAAATGACACCAAACTGTGAGGCAGAGCTGCCATTCAGAGGAGCCTAGACAGGCTACAGGAACAGGTCAGCAGATATCTCATACAATTTAATAAGGACAAATGCGGAGTCCTGCACCTGGGAAGGAGGAACCTCAGCAACAATATAGGCTGGGATGGACTGGCTGGAGAGTAGCTGTGCAGAAAAAGACCTGGGGGCCCTAGTGGGGCAGCGAGTGGAATGTGAACCAGCACTGTATTGTGGCAGAGAAAGCAGACAACAGCAACCAGAGCTTTACTAAAGGGAGCAGAGCCAGCAGATTGAAGGAAGTGATTATCCCCTTTACTTAATATTTATTAGACCACATCTAGGATGCTGTTTTGCACCCTGGAATTCAACACCTGGAATTCAGCACTTGGAATTCAATGTCTTAAAATGCATTCTAAGTATCCAAGTCAGAATTTATCTATTTCAATGACAACATCTATTTTATTTTTCTTTTTAGGATACAGAGAAAACTGTAATATATGATGTTATGTTTATAGGGTTTCATTATGCTTGTATAAGGCACATTCACGACTTGGCCCCACAGTTTTGTTTGAAGTTAATCTTCCATACATTGATAGAATTATCTGAGAGATTTAATAAGGCAATAGGCAGAAGAATTATTACAGTGCTCAGATGAATAATAGGTTTTGAACTTGGTTGAGTCAAAGGATGCACAGGGAGAGCACATTTTTCAAATTGTTCAGCATCCCAATAGAACCTGAAGCTTGTCACAGTCTGAGAACTTGTACACAAGGCTCTCCTGCTCAAACCCAAGTAGTAAAAACGCTAAAAAGGTATATTTTTTTCCATCCAGAAAC